>JAOEHY010049785.1:0-15523 GCA_025447955.1 Psilopsiagon aurifrons
AGGGTATTCTCTTTAGATGAGAATAACATAGAAAGAAAAGACCTAGATGAAGTCTGATGTCAAAATTACCTAGAAAATCCATCCCCATCACTACATCTTTTCCAGACAGGTATCAGAATAATTCAGGGCTGAAACTCTATGGGATGCTGACATAAGAGCAGTGGTGTGATACTGTTCCTCTGTGAAGAAAAAGAGAGGAAAGAGAAAGAACATTCTCTGCTTTTCCTAGTCTCACAGAGTACATTAATTGCTACTTAAATAGTGCTTGGTTCAGGAACATAAATATCATGAAAGAGATAGGTTTCACCACGAGAGCAATATATTTGTTGTGGCTTATGCTATCTGCAAAACAATTTATGAATGCAAGCAAACATTCTCATGCTCAACCCCCTGAAGAAGAGGCTAAACGATGCCCTTGGAGCTTATGGCCATTCAGTTTTTGTGAGAGGCTTGGTTTGATTTATATTCTGACTGTCAACAAAGAAAGAGAGACAGAGTGCTGGAAGTAAAAGGTACTTGATTAATATAATCTAGGGAGAAAATACAATACACCTTGTAATGATATCATTAAACCTCACTGAGCTTCTGGAAATGGTCTGTTAAAAATTAAACAAACAAACAAACACACCCAAATAAAAACTAAATCTGCTCCTTGACATTCTAAGTACACATTACAATTAGATCAATCACACCTGAGCTGAAAAACAGTGGCATGGGAAGTGTCATATTCTTCCTTACATCTATTTCCCAGGGACATCCAGCACCTCCCTGGGGACCCTGGTAGCCATGGCTTCCCCTGGCCTGTTGGGGAGCCTCTCCCCAGTAGGATGGGCAATCCTTGGCTGTGCTGGTGTTGAGCCCTGAGTCCCAAGCCTCCAAAATATCCCAGGAGCCCATCTCACTCTATTATGAAAACTAGATGATTTACAAGCTCCCTTCCCAGTCCCAGATATATGATTATATCTGCTTCAAATAATGGATGTTACTTCGTTGTGCTTTTCACACAAATGGTCAGCTGTATTTTGGAGTTTCCTGGCACTATGTATAGTTAAGTAATAGGCATACCAGTCTAACTTTTAAATTACACCATTAAAATTATAGGTGGAGTTCCATTAGCACTTATCATATCAGAGCCAATGTTAAAGTTTCTGGGTTTAATTTTGCTACTGTAATTCCTATGTTGTCACTTCCTGTGTGACAACACAGCAATTAATTTCATGTCATTATTAGTGAAATAAAATGAAATAAAATTTTGTTTTGTTTAGTAAATAATTACCATTTACCCAGAAAAAAAACTCCAGGCAAAAGCAGGTAGTTTATGGGTTTTTTCTCATTTCTATAAATGTTTTATGGACTTGCCACTGTTCAGGGATAAGGACATGAAATGCAGTCACAGGAAATACTTGAAACCTGCACAGTGTGTTACTGGACTGGGGAAATGCCTTTCCTGTTTGCATTCTATCTGGAGTAAACTGGAAACCATCATTTGCATGCAGGATTGTTAGGTGTTAATTCTTCATATGCAGAATGAAATCTGCAACTTCACTGCACGTGTTGCTAATATTCACAGGTTTAAAGCTTCAGAAAAAACAAACCCCAAAACCTTACTGCTCTCATCCAAAAATAAACTTGAGCACTGGAAAATCTTTGCATAGCTGGAAATAAAAAAAACATTTATTTTAAAGTCAGATTTCTATTGACTGCTATTCTGTGTGCTTTATATCCTTTATTAGTAAGCAAAACATACTCCAGTGTTATGACAGATGCCTGTTTCACTATCCTTATTTTACCGAATCATAATTGAGGAATTTCACAATGCAGTGTATTGCAGAGGTGGGAATAGAACCTAGCTACTAAATCAAAATAGTAAGAAAAAACACACCACAACAACAATGATTATGTTATAAAATACTGTAAAACCACATGGGTGCTACAATGCCGAGCTCTCCCGATGTGCAGGTTAATGAGCTAACTAGTAGTCTAGAAATCAATATGTAATTTTGTGCTCTTGGTCTATCTCTGTCTGAAGAATACATAATTATTCTTTTCAAAATGGGACAGCTTTGAAAAGAAAGCATCTTTCATTTCATCTTTCCACTCAGAGCCTTAATCCTTTTGGATCTGATGACTAGGGAGGACTGGGAAAAAAGAAGATCCACAATCATATAAAAGAAGCATTAGTCCTCAACAGCCCACATTATAGGTAAATATGATGACCATTATGCTACAAAAAGGGCCTCTATCGGCATTTTTTTTCTATGATGGTTTTCTGTTCAATACATGTTTGACCAGGGCACTTAAAGGTCACTTGAAAATAGGCTCCTGTTTAGTTAGGATGTTTGTTAAGATGTTAAAGACTAAGTTCGCATGATTTGCAGAACAGATGGTATGACTTTTGGAGTATCTTTTCAGCATGTGAGAAATCTGTACTCGCTTCTCTCCATCACAGATAACTTCTTCCTCCATATCCAGCTTGAAAGAATTTCTAAGTAGCAAGATGGAGGATTATCTCCTGTTTCACTCTCCAGTCTAGAAAAGCATTTAAACATCTCTTGGCGCAGGAACTCTGCATGTGTGACGCCTTCTACAGCAAATCACTGATTAAGTATAGACTTGCTTGCTCTTCAGTGGGTATTTAGTACTGTGTAACAAATTTCGCTCAGTAGGTATTGTACGTGGCACACAGAGTGACACTAGGCATAAAACAAAATCGTTGAGAGAGCTTGCCTTCCTGCCAAAGGGAGAGATCAAGACAGCAAACCACACCTGACATCTTAGTTGTACAGATGAATGCATTATTACATTAATACAGGTTGGACAGGGCTTGGGGCAACCTGATCTAATGGAAGGTGTCCCTGCCCATGGTGGGGGGTTGGAACTGGATGAGCTTTAAAGACCGTTCCAACCCAAAGCATTCTATGATTCTGTGATATGATTCTACATTTATCAGAAAATACTAGGACATAATGTTGGTAAAAGCAGTCTGAAAATCTTACACTAACAAAACACATTATTGGGAAGGACTGTATCTCACCCTGGTTTTCCTCACCAGGCCTGATGCTGGGCCATCATTACAGCCCTTCCCCCGGGAGATGCTCAATGCCCAGGGCCTTGGCTTTCCCTGTCTGCTCTCTGTTCTGCTCGTGGCTGGAGTGGTGAGCTGGGCTCTGTCCTGATGCCCCGGGGAGGCCCAGTCCCAAGGAAGACCTTAGCCCCTCAGCACCCTCACACTGGGAATTCATCATTCCCAATTCTCCTGCCTCGCTGCAGGATCATCAAGTTGAATGCCATTCCCTATTTGTATTTACCTAACCTGTTCTTACAGACTGTATTACTCTGGGCAGAACATGCCTACGTTGTAGAAGAGAGATTCCAAACAGGATGGAAAACCGAGTATTTCAGTTTGAGATGGAGTTTTATTTTGATAATTTTATTTCATTGATGTTATGTGACTGTGAAATACTAGAGTATTTATATTTCAGTATAATAGCTGTTTCAAAAAAACAGGCAAGAGTATTTCCTGTGTATATGTTGCTATTAATGTTACTCAGGGTCCTTGGTTTATCTTCTTGGTCTTGGTTTGCTTTTCAAGAAAATCTAACAACAGTTCTGTCTCTCTCTCTTTCCCCAATGTCCTCACCCTCGAAGACACTTAAATTTGCCTGGCAGTACCACGAGCAAGTAAGACAATAAGAGAAAGTAGGAGACAATAGGGGAAAAATATAATTTGAAGAATTTTGTACACTTTTTGGGGTACATATAAAATCCTACTTCAACTCCAGTTTAATCAAAATAAAACAAGCAGAATAAAGGCAGATTCTTAGCCTATGTGTACCATTCCACTGCAGGTGAACATCTTGCCCTGCCAGGTCCATTGTAAGGAAGGTAAACTGACCCATTAACAAAAATACAAACATTTATGTAAAACTATCACATTCTTGCTGTGAATATACATAAATAACCAATGAATGCAAGCTGAATTAAAAAGTGAGAAAAGGGGTTGTGCTTCTCAAAGCCATAGCACAGAACTCACAACTTAGAGAAAAATAAATGAGATGACCTACAAGGTTATCTGAATTAATCACTCTGCACTCTTGAGATAAACTTATTGCCCCAGGAGCTTGTTTATTTTTTAGCAGACATCCAGACTATACTGCTTCCAGATTATATTGCTAGAAGTGAAGATCTCTCCCTTCTCCCATCCTATTCCCAGGATTTGTGTTGCCTTTGGGCCTTTGAAGAAGAAAGAAGAGAGAATCAGAGACTGCTGTCTTGCTGCTGTTGAGAATACCTCTCTGGGTTGATCTTGTATTTTAATCCCCTGTTGTATTCTCCCTCCACTTCCTCAACATACAGAAGCTTAATGGAGAGAAAATGGCTCTCTTAAAAAGATCAAAAATCTCAGAAGGCTTTGAACCCTTAAAGAATATGGAAGATCACAAGAAGCCATTCAAGTTAGAAGAATCTTCTCATCACCATGAATTATATCAGTACCATCCTTCTCTTTATTGCCCTTAGAGTCAAAGACAAAATGGCATAACAAATGACACTGTGACCTGCTGATTTCTGCCTGCCATTTGTACATTAAATCACCAGCAGATGTCACGATCAGGAAGAGTGGTAGTCAGTGCTGGAGGGGATAAACATACAGATGAAAATGAGGGCTTGATTCATTAGGGGAAGAAAGCAAAATGGAATAGAAGTGGAGTAGTACAGACAGCACAGGTGCTAAACAAATAACTCTCAATGGCGTAAAAGGAGGATGAGGCAAGTGCCTTATAAGGATCATTTGCATATCTCAGTACTTCTGTCTGAATTTGCATTGTGTATTGCCTCTCAAAGTGAATGGAAAATGCTTTTAAATGTCAAGAATTTTTATTAGGATTCTGTTGTACAACAGTTGCTACAATAAGCAAAACTTTGGAGTTTCAGAAGGTCAGAGATAACTCCATCTGCTTCTTAGTACTATGAGCTCACTTCAACAGGTCTCCCATGTGGAGTCATATGTTGGTTACCTTTCTTTGACTGCAGTGGGGAGCAGGCTGTTCCTATGGAACCATAGCTGGGTCCATATGCAGGCTGAAGAGCAGCTCCTTCACAACTCACAACCAAACAGAAATTAGTTGTTGAGTGCATTTTTCATCTAAAAATTCTTCATACTTCCAAATAATGATTAAAAATATTTCTGAGCAACCAGAGGTCAAAGGGTGCCAGGTATACTCTCTGATTTCCAGAAATAAGGTAGTACATTAAACAGGAGTCCAACTTCCTTTCTCCCACGATTACAGATGCAGTACTTACATCATTTTTATTTCAATGTTAAGCTTTCTTGGTTCAACAAACACAAGATACATTTACAAATGTGTGCTGGGCAGGTACTGTGCATTTTTCTTCCTCCCTTAGCTGCATATTTATGCGATCCATGCTGAGTGCTGTTTTGCAGGTAGGATCTTCTGCATGAAACAATGCTGAATTCCTCTTGTTTGTAGGTTGGATACCTTTCAACTGATTGAGCCTCACCTGCTACATCTGTTAGCACTTCACTGGGAAGTGTCTTTCCTTGATGGCCTGTCACTCTTCAAGAAGGATCCTTCCCTTTTGTTCTTAAACTCTGCACAGCATTTCTTTCTCTTTGTTAGATGAATCACTTCTCCAGAATTCACAATCTTTAATAAACACATCATTGACAAAATGCTTTCATCTATTCTGTAGATTTTGTAACATCTCTAGAAATTATTTTGCTCCTTCTACGTGTTTTGCATAAACTTGACAGCAAATCTGTTTACTTCACTCTCAGAGAACTAAAGTTTTTACTTTTTAATAAGTCTTTGTTCTTCTCCAAGCTCAGTAACTCTTTGTCAGAGGCTTGCACGCTTTGGTGGCGGATTTTTAACCACTCACCTTGACAACTGAATTGATCATACACAAGACCACAGCTCAGATATCTTCCTGGTATCAGTGTAAAAGAAAAATCTAATATCTGGATTTTTATTATTTGTAAAATGCCTGCATCAGAGTCTTGACTTTTCAAGTTTTAGGTTAGTGTGTGCTACAAACTAACATCATCTAATGTCCCCACGCAAATATACCTGACATTCTGCATTACATGTGAAAAAGTTACTTGCATGTATCATAAAATAAGCTTCATATTTTATGTGATTTGCTGATGAATGAAATGGATGCAGTGCATCAGTCAAAGACAAAATACCCAATTTTACTCATACTTGAGTGTGGACATCAGAATTTTATTCTTTGGTAAAAAACATTCACAGGAAGAGACGCTTGTACTAGTAATGCACAAACACACTAATAAGATATGCCCTCACCTCGCTGATCTTAACAGTTTAATTGCTAAAGTCAACAGCAGGCTTTAGGCAAACAAATGGAGCACCACCAGGAAAAATAACCAGCAATGAGAAGTGGGAACTTAATCTATACAGTACTGAAATTCTGTAGTACTGCATAAAAGGCGTGTAGGAAAGATGGCCTGCTGGCAGAGGATGAGCAGGGATGAAAAAAATTGAAGATCAGAGCTTTTCTCCACAGAAATATTAAGCCCAGAATTTCAGAACTTGTGTAAGACCAGAGTTCTGCCCAGGGACTCACATACTTCAGAAGTAATGAAGACAAAACGCTGAAGTTAAGGTGTGGCTGAGTTAAGGCTGTGACCTTTTGGTAATTCATAAGTTTGAATTGTGGTTGCATGTCACAGCCCAGATCGATCCCACCCAAGTTTAGCCACTGATATTAGGTGACCTCACTAGGATAAAGCAGTAAGGTGCTAAATAATACAAGGAAAGAGAGAAGACTGGGAAATTGAAGAAGGACTGAAATGACTGCTGGTACTGCTTGCTTGCTCAAAAGGCAGCTAAAGATAACTATGCTCCAAATTTTGATGCTTCTTTTACGTGCCAAAACTGCAATAAAATGAACTCAATTTTAGGTCAGTACCAAGGCAGACAGTCCTCTTCAGAATCTGTACACTGACCAGAGGAAGCTGCATTTTTTAAATCTCAGCTAAATCAAGTAATTGCATTCATACACATATTCAGGTGTTGATTGCAAAGTTAGAGCCTGCACCTGAAGAGCAGCATGGCCATTGTCACCCACTATCCCTAGCCCTGGCTGGTTTCCTTCATGTCACTGTCACATGCACAAGGCACATTAGGTGAGGGTGGCTGCATGCTGGCCAATTTGAGGTATCAGCAAAGTACATTTAATCACTCTTTCCTCTTGGGACACACCATCTAATACAGGTCTCAGATACTAACTGGGCAGCCAGTTGTACTTGAAGGTATAATCTGTTGGAGGGATATTAACAATGAAGATGGAGTTTTTTTACTTGTCCCAAATTTACAAATCGTAGTTTATCCCCTAACGGCAACTGAGTCCCACATAGGCACTTGCTCATTACCACCCCATGAAATAGGGGAGAGAATCAGAAGGGTAGAAGTGAGGAGACTCACAGGTGGAGATAAAGACAGTTTGTCAGGTAAAGCAAAAGCAAAACAAGGAATTCATTCAGCGCTTCCCATGGTCAGGCAGGTGTTCAGCCATCCCCAGGAAAGCAGGGCTCCACATACCCGATGGTGACTTGGGAAGACAAACGCCATTACACAGAGTATCCTCTCCTTCCTTCTTCTCCTCCCTAGTCTTATATGCTGACCGTTATGTTATATGGCGTGGGATATCCCTTAGGTCAGTTGGGGTCAGCTGTCCCAGCTGTGCGCTCTCCAACTTCCTGTGCGTCCTCAGCCTACTCACTGGTGGAGTGGAGTGAGGAGCAGAAAAGGCCTTGACTCTGTGTGAGCACTGTTCAGCAGTAACAAAAATATCCTTGTGTTATCAACACTGTTTCCAGCAGAAATCCAAAACAGCCCCATTCCAGCTACCGTAAAGAAAATTAACTAACTACACCCCAGCCAAAACCAGCATTGAATTTTATTCTTTTTTACATTTTAATTGCTTATAACCATTATTTTAAAATAGAAGATAGAAGCTAAAGTTTTAAATCAACAACGGAACTCAAACAGTTACTGCAGTTCATTATTAGCTTGGAAGAAAACAGAGCAGTGATTATTTCCCTAATTGTCCTTAAAGTCATTATTACATATGCAAGTACAATTTGGCACTCTCCAGAGTCTTTCCCTCATTACACTGTGTGATTCACTAAATTACACGATTGTGATTAGTGTGGCAATCAGTGTCCAAGTGGTATCAGGCAACTACTGGGCTCCTTTTGCAGAGGTCAATTTAATTACATTGTGCATGACAGAAACCAGGCCAACTGAGTATTGCCTTTGCCACCAGCAATTGACACCTGAGTGTTAATGAGCTGGTAATTAAGAGCTGGCAGAGACAGGCACACTTTGGTGTTTGGGACTGGGATTACCATATGCTTCAATGTCTCTATGCTAAAAGCCTTAAGTTATCCATTCTCTAAAATATATGGGATTTTAAAATAAAAGTAAATTATGGCATTTGCAAATAACAAGCAGGAAAACACTTTTAATCGGGACTGAATGTTGCCTCTCATGAACTTCTGAGAAATCCTCTCTTTCTACTTCTAATCTTTTTTGCCAGCATTTAATTCTTTTTTGTGCTTTGTGTTTACCAGTACATGCTCACACTGGAATTGTCTATAATCAAAAAGATGTTTTTAAGTTTTTTTTAAAAGTAAACAATCATTCTTATTAATTTCACTACTGTCATTTGGCCTAGAAAACTTAATCAGAGCTGAACTTTTATCAAAAGTTCTTTCTTACAATTCAGAAATCAGTGCAATATCTTTCTCAAAGAGAGAGAAAACAAATTTGGTAAATGTTAAAAGACATGCATTTGATTGCCAAGAGGCCATAAATACAGAAATGTTAGTAGCAAATTTCCTGGATTTTTCACTGATTTCCCTAAATTATTCTAGTACCTTTGAGGGTCTGGACTGTTGTCATCTGCTATTATTAAAATGGAATCTTGTGTACAAGCCTCTGCACAATACAGCTGTGTAGGAAAGTCATGCATCTCTGCATTTCTAAATATCCATGATGCAAATTCTCCTTGGTATCATTAATAATATTTGTTTTAACTTTTTGCATGGCTTTTTTTTGGCCAAGCAATTACCATGTTTTTCCTAGAAAAAAAGAAAGACACAGATTTTTCTGCAGTGTATCACTTAAGGAAAATGAAATGGCTGGCTGCTTTTGCAGAAGGTAGTGGGAGAGGCAAAAGGCAGCTCCGCTAGTGTTGCTTTCCCAGTACCTTTTTGCTCCTTTGAAAACAACCTCTACATATTGTCAAAATGTATGAAGAAGAAAGAAGCTGATGAAGAAGACTGAGCTTAAGGAGAACTGAAAAGTGACTGGAGTGAAGGAGAGTGTGATGACAAGTCAGTGAGGGAGGTAGGGATGGAGGCTGGAAAATAAGGGAGGAGGAAAAGCTATGTGGTAGGGAAACCACCTCTGAAACATAATCCCAGAAACATAAACCCCAGAAATGTAATTACCAGAAAACTTAGTCCCAGGAAAATTAGAAAGAGAGGAAAGGACAAGTTATATGGTATAGAAACCATCTCTGAAACATAATCCCAGAGAATCAGTATTACCAACACTCATGATTATGTTGCAAATATTCCAGTTTTATTATCATGTTCCTCAAGTCCTGTGATTATATGCAGCTCAATTTTAAATTGAAGAAATGTATATATTTCTAGCTGTCAAAGAGATTTTAAGCCAAGTGCACAAAGTGAATAAGGTAAATTAAAAACACTCCAATGATTTTTAGCATTTTCATGAGTTTCATGAGGTTAACTCTGAGTGTTCAGTGTAAGGAGTAGAGCAAGTGAGCTGATTTCTGTGATGCAGCATGCACAGCATTTGTGGCTACAATTTCTGTATCTTGATTTTGTTAGATAACAGGGTGATATGACACAGTCAAACCCAATATTATACATTTAATTATCACAGTGAAATTTTTTTTGTGTGAAGACTACTTGATGCATGTACCTATTTAAAATTCCTTTTCTGTATCTCTTTCATGATGTCTTAAGCAAGTAGTGTTGCTATAGACCCCTCCTTCCTCAACAGCCTGCAACAGCCCCCAGCAAGTAAGGTGCTGAAGCTAGAAGAGTCCTTCAGAACTTATTTCAACAAACCCACCTTGCAGGGTGCCTTGAGGTTAATAAGAGACCCACTATGCACCCCGTCTGGCAGCAAGCTTTGAAATTGTGGGACCCTTGTAGCAGCTACGTTTTCCTCCTCTTGTACATAGAGTGACTCAGTCAAGTGGCTTAGCAATTTTCTGGTGGCTTTATTAATCCAAAGATTGTTCAAATCAGATGAAATATGCATTAAATTTACTGAATCTTAGTTGTGGGATTTACTCCTAATTTTCTTCTTTTGAGGAGTTTGCCTTTTTTCCCTGTTTTTTGCTGAGCCCTCTGTAGGACATATAGTCTTTTATATGCAGATTGCTATAATTATGCTTTGAAATAGGCTTTGAATTCCCAGTGGCTTAAATGAGAACATGAAAGGGCAAATGTTATGCTGAGCTGAAGGATATGAAAGTGGCACGTATATCCATCTAAAATGAGATATAGGGACGAACAGCTCCTTACACAGAGACGTCAGCTCTTGACAAGCTACTGAAGGATCTTCGCAGCCACAGAATCTGTCTTGGGCAGCACAGAAATGCTGCCTAGGGATAGCTGATCAGCCTACAGTTCTCATTTTTAATAGGAAAAGGTGAGTAGGTGCTAAGTGAGGCAGCTGAAGAGGAACACCAGGAAAGCTGCAATCCGCAGGCTGGCCCTAGGCCCCAGGCTGGCTTTGGGCTCCTGAGCCAGGGGGAAACAGGCAGGCCACCGCTGTCCCAGGCAGTCCTCTGACATCATGGTTATGTTATCTTATATACTATAAAAATACTGTGTTTCTAACAATAAAGCTCCTCACCCCAGGCCTTGGGGCCACCCTCAATGTGCCTAGAGAAGTCTGTGTCTGTGGGGCTGAGGACTGTTCCGGTGTGCTAGAGGTGGGAAGCCATGAAGCCACCCACCACCATCTCAGTTGATTTATTTATTACTTTATCTTTTTGTTTACATGGAGAGCCTGCTCCCAGCCCTAACAGACAGGATCACCACGCTGGGCATGCACGAGTGGGGCTCTGCCTCTTCCTTTAGGGAGAAGCCCACTGCTGCCTCCCAGACATGGTGGACACTCCGGGCGGCAATGCAGAAGAGATGGGAAAGGTACATGCCCTGGATAATATTTTAGCAGTGTGAAAACAGTAAGTTGGCAAAATAGCTACCTGTGCCACGATTGAGAGGAAAGCCATGCAAATTCTTCCCATGAATGGGAATTAATCAGGTCCCTTTGTATGTAAAGTGTTTTCTCATGTGTCCATTTTAGAATGGTTTGGGCTGTAAGGCAGCTGAAAGAACATCTAGCTACAATTTTCATTTAATGAAGCCTGTCATGTTATGTGCATATATATTCCATTTTTGTTCAAAATGTATTTTAAGCTAATGTATTTTAATCAAAATGTATTTTAAACTGCAAAATGTTTCAGGTGGTGGGTTTCTTTATTCATGTCTGCGCAGAAAATGTTCTCCTTCAGGCCCCCTAAAACACATGCTTTTTTAAACCCTAGTCACACATTAGAGAGAAATTTGAGATTTTGGGCCTCTTTAAAAGTTATTTTAAGTTACTTTATTTCTATTAGCACCTAAAGGTTTCACGCTAGGTCCTCGTTTTGCTGGGAGGGGGGTGCGGGATGCCCCCCCCCCAGGCTGGGAAGAGGAAGGCGGGTCTAACCGGAGTGAAGAAGAGGTATTGAGCGGCTGCGTCCTAAAGCCGGGTGAGGTGCTGCCCCGGGAAGAGGGTGGAGCGGAGCGGAGCAGTGGGAGCAGAGCTGAGCCGGGCCGCTGTCCTGCGCTGCTGAGCTTGGGCTCCTCTGAAAGGTGTTGGTGTTCAGAGACAATGCAAATAGGTTATACAGTAACAGTATACAGTAACAGCAGGAAATCTGCGGTGCTTGGAATGGTCTGAGCTAGAACAGGCGGATCCAGCCTGACGGGCTTCCTCTGCTTGAGCAGGCGGAGTCGGTGATGTAGTGCAACAGCTCTCCCAAGGCTGCGAGCACCACGTGCTAATTACTGAACGTGCTTCAGAGACCTCTGTTCACACCTGCCCTTAGGTGAGCTTTAAACAAGCAACCAACCCACCAAACCCCCAATGATTGGTATAATCAAAGGGCTGATGCAGGCTTGGGGCTATCTAAGATGTAGAACAGTGTGCTTGAGTGTTATTTCAGATGCTTTTCCCTTCAAGGCTGCATCAGGTGCTGGACTTAAGCAACTGGATCTTTGTTTGATAGAAGTCAACCTCTGTGCTGTTCTTATTGGTATTATTCTAAAAATAGACGTGTAGTAAATAATTAAACAGAGCTCAGTAGGAAACAACTACTCTAGAAATAATAATTCCTGAATCTGTGTGTATTAATGAAAGTTTTTTCTTGTTTTGTTTTAGTAGGTTTTTTGTTTTGTTTTTTTAAGTGTGAAACAATAGGAAGTTTATTTTGACAAAGCAAAGACTGAAATGCAATAAGAAACTTGCTCTGTCATGACCAAGTGGTGGTGGTTGTGCATAACCAGCACTTGGGTATTTGAAAATATTCCCCCCTTCTTTTTTATTCCCTCTCTGTGGAAAGCCTTAGGCTTGAAATTGCCTTTTTGAAGACTTTAATGGACAGACCAATTGAAAACCTTTGTTTTCCTTCAGTACTTAAATATGGATCATCTGTGTTTGAAGGTTATAAAGGAGCAAAGGGAAAACTGAATGTGTGCTAGGATTTGGCTGTGTTACAGCTACATGCATTTAGAATCATAGCTGGGTTACAGCCAGATGCACAGAATCATAGAATTTAACTGCTACTATTTCTAAACTGTGTGTTGTTTGGTGTGACTTGAGGATGGAACAGAAAATTTTGGTAGTTCGGTAGGGTGTTTAAGAAAGGTTTAAGAATGCTGCTCTTGGATGAATGCGCTGTTCAGAACATCTCCCCAAACCTTTTTGATTGCAAACTCCTAATAATGGAAAAAAAAAAAGTGCACATTCATGTTATGAGTATATATTTATAAATTATGTATGTGTACTACATAATTTATGTGCTAATATATTATGGACATTATAAAAACTCTACAAAAATAGAAATTAAAAAGGACAAGATAAAGATTAAATAAGTTCTATTGTAAAATATTACCTTATTTAAGTGTACAAAAATATCTTTTCCTGTACCCCAGTGGATGGTCTTGCATATTCTCTAGGTGAGTGCACCCTGTTTTGGGGGACCATTGACTTAGTGC
This sequence comes from Psilopsiagon aurifrons, assembly GCA_025447955.1. NCBI lineage: Eukaryota > Metazoa > Chordata > Aves > Psittaciformes > Psittacidae > Psilopsiagon > Psilopsiagon aurifrons. The sequence continues at coordinate 13,355 of JAOEHY010049785.1, forward strand.
AACTTTGTAGATGACCAAGAAACTAGATGTTGGAGTGCTAGAACAAGTGTTGGTGTAATCTGAAGTAAGTGTTTTTGTGACTGTAGAGTTCATTTTCCTATTTCTAACACTCTTTTTTTCTCCTTCTCTTTCTCTGTATTCAAATTCTTTGCTGGCTTATCAGGATCATGAGATCAAATACCCTAATTAAAATTCACTGGCAGTGAGAACTGAATTTGGCTCAGCTGTGGAAATACATAAGGCTCTTAGTTATACCCTTTCCTGGTGCTTTCTGCTATGTTACCTTGCAACTACTTCCAGAGTTTTGCAAAGGGAAGAGAGGTTTTACTGAAGTTATTTAAAGGTTGGTTTGGTTGTGTGGGGTTTTTTTGTTTGTTTGGTTTTGGTTTTTTGTTTGTTTGTTTGGGTTTTTTTTGGGGGGAGGTTTTTTTGTTGTTTTTGTTTTTTTTTTTTTTTTTTAAATTTGAAGGGTTTTTGTGATCTATTCATTTCTGGGAAAATGGACACAAGTTTAATTGAAGTCCAGGAACATGTTCTGCTTTCATTTTTATGTGCTAGTTATTTTTTCTGCTGAAAGCTGTTTTGCACTGAAAAAAGTTACAAGAACACCAGTATGAACAATACCTTTTCTTCTCTGTAACAGACAAATTTCTGGTGGTGGGAAGCAAGTGGAAACTTAATGAGAAGTGTCTGATTTATCTGGTAAGTTCTCATGCCTTAGAATTATTTGGTGTAAGAGTTTGGGTTTTGCTTTTAGTGAAAAAAAAAATCTAAAAAGTTTTCATTGGCCTACCATTTCAGAAAATTGCAAGAAAACTTATGGAAATGCGAGTATGTATGTTTTCATCCTGAAAGTGAATCCTTGCTTCCAACAGGTGTGTAATAGCTTCACTCACCCTCGCAAATGAAAGGTGACACATTTATTAGTGTTGGCTAGGAGAAGTAATTAACAAGTTTTATATTTAATTGGTAAGAGGGCATGTTCAGGGGCATGTTTGTCCTGTAACCTCACAGAAAGCTCATCTGGTGTTCAGTGCGTCCTTTAAAGGTCTAAAGTCAAATGGGGAGATATCGCATGTCCACTCTTTAATGCAGCACAATGCAGAGATCCTTGAGCTAGCTCAGATGTCCCAGCATCAAATCGTGCCCTCAGTAAGAAGTTTTCCTCCCCATACCCTGCCACTTAAGACAGATACAATCCTGTAGCCACTGTTTTACTTCTGGGACGTGACCTGGAGTTTTTGCAGGGCTCTTCACTATGCTGATTATTTTATCAACCTATTTGCTGAGATCTTTGAACTGAGATGTACAAACTGGGGTCCGTATACAGTATGGCACCTAACCGTTTCTCTTTAGTTGGATTATCTTTGTAGAATCTTTTACATAGAATATAGAACAAGATAAAAGTTAAAAACTCGATTTGGTGAAATGAGTGCACTGAATGTGAGACCTCTCCAGTTAACTGACAGGGAATGCTGACTGAAAACAGGGTGCCAGTGGCTGTATGAACCTCATCTTGGTGTTCGTGGTTTATCTTTTATTTATTTATGTCATGGGTTCAGCAGTAGCAGTTGTTTTTCTCCTTCTTGGTAGCTGGTGCAGCGCTGTGTTTTTGACTTTTAGCCTGGGAACAGTGCTGATAACACCAATGTTTTGGTTACTGCTTAGAATGTTTTGATCTGGCCAAGGATTTTCTGAGTCTCATGCTCTGCCAGGGAGGAGTGTAAGCCGGGAGGAAGCACAGACAGGGCACCTGATCCAAACCAGCCAAAGAGGTATTCCATGCCCAGGAGGTAAGTGGGCTGCTCTAATTAGGCAACGAGCTTGAATAGGAAATCCCAGTCATCCAGGAATTCTAGAAGTCATCATGGACTGGCCAGAGAGTAAAGATTTTGGAATGTCACCAGAAGAGGAGGAGGTGATGCGTGCTGCAGAGGTCCCACCATATAATGAATGATCAGAAAGTGAAAAGCAGCATGCCTTGTTTACTGATGGATCCTGTTGCATTGTGGGAAACATCGCAGATGGAAGGCAGCCGTATGGAATCCTCAACAGCAAGTTGCAGAAACTGTGAGGGAGAGGGTGAATTGAATCAGTTTGCTGAGGTGAAAGCCATCCAGCTGGCCTTGGACATTGCTGAACGAGAAAAGTGGCCAGTGCTTTATCTCT
>JAOEHY010049787.1:0-10768 GCA_025447955.1 Psilopsiagon aurifrons
CCAAGTGAGGTCTCAGGAGAGCAGAGTAGAGGGGCAGGATCACCTCCCTCGACCTGCTGATCACACTCCTTTTGATGTAGCCCAGGGTACGGTTGGCTTTCTGGGCTGTGAGCGCACATTGAAGCCAGCTCATGTTCATTTTCCATTGACCAAAACCCCCAAGTCCTTCTCCACAGGGCTGCTCTGAATCTCTTCTCTGCCCAACCTGTAGCTATGCCTGGGATTGCTCCAACCCAGGTGTAGGACCTTGCATTTGGTGTGGTTAAACTGCAAATAATAGCAAAGCATGGTGATGTATCTTTTAATAGGTGCATCAAACTGCTTTGAAATGATAATCATATGCCTCAGAAAGACTTAGAAAAAAATAGTATAATTATCCTCTAAATCCATTTTATGTGTATACTTGGTACTTCCTGTCTGACTAGTCTTCTGCTATTTGACTGATTTTAATCTGAAATTTTAGGCGCTGGGATTAAGCCTACAACATGCAGGTTTTCCACATGGTGCAAATCTGCAAGAGAAAGACTGGGTAGCAGTGGAAATTACCGTATAAGCTCTATCCCAAGTTTAAGTGGATTATTTTGCTTGTTAGCATAGGAGCAAAAGGTAAGCATCAGTATGTTGTGCTTGATAATGTGTCATTTGCCATAATTCAGTAAATCAGCAGTAGAGTGAAGTTGTTAGGGTTTTCCAGATGAAGAAAGTACTTATCTCCTACCTTCCTATAGTTCCTTAATTCAGCTTCTCCACCCTTCCCTTCGGCCAGCTTAGAAGTCAAATTCCAGAGCAGCTTGGATTTTGGTGCTTGATTTCTCAGCTTGGAAAGCATTAATTAGATTTGGTCAGAATCCACCTGAAATACTGATAAGTCTTTATTCAGTACAGGACTTAAATGAAAAAACCTACCAAACCCCAAACACCAGCAAATGCCAAAATGATGCCCATAGAAAGCTACTGCCTATGCAACAAATCAAACACCAGTTGGCTGAAAACTCATACTGTCCTTCATTTTTATTTGGGGGTAGGAGTCACCACTGGGCTCTCTGTGATCCCTTTGGCTACTCTTTCTCGCATCTTTGCAGTCTTGTGGTTCTGCCTCATCCCCTGATGTGGCCCTGCCCTAAACATCCAACCACACAGTCCCTTCTGCATCTGCTCCCATACAGCATACGTCCATGACACCTTCCTCAGCAGCATGCCCCACTAGTTTCAGAGCTGCTTAGATGGGAGAATACAGGGTGGGGTGTGGAATAGGTCTGAGATGGAGATGTGTCTGAAAAAGCGTGGGAAATGGTGTGCTGAGGTATGGATTTCCAGCTGAATCCCATTTTATACTTTACAGTCCTGTCTGCATTCCTGTGATGCACGGGGGAAAATGAGGATTTTTGTATTTTAACTGGAAAAAGCCGCCTGTGTGAGAGAAACATGAAGTGACCCATTTTCTTAAGAATTTTCCTCTGCTGGTTTTGTTCTTTCTGTTACTCCAGTGAAACTCCCTCTCCCACAAGTGGTCACTCATGCACAGCAGTTTTTCACAGTTGACAGCAGAATTACTTGCATAGTGGGACCAATTGGATGTAATAGGAGGGTGCTATGACCTGATGGGCTGTTGCAGTGTGTTTGTGGTACACGGGCTCAGCAGTGCTACATGATGAGTTATTTTTTACTGCTATGGCTTGCCAAAGACTTTGTGCCTCCACCACTGCTGATGACATTTGTGGTTGTTCAACACCTCATGGACCAGGTCTTTTCCTACTGATGTCCCTAGAATAAACATCACAGTTGCTTATAGGCATCACTTGATGTTAATTCCTTCAAAGTCCAAGGGTAGCGTGCCAGGAATGAAGAAGTACTGGTTAACAAAGGGAAAAATCAATTACGGATATATTAGGGTGCTATATTAGAAATGCCTGTACCCCCAAAAGGATGAACCAAGGGCTGCCAAAACACTGTGCAATCTATTTCCCAGTTTTATGTAGCTTTGCATTTGGTTTTCATGGAGATTAGAAAAAAAGCTTCACAAAGCCTGGTAGTTTGGTCTTGATTCAAAAGTAGGTTTGCCTCCAATGTCCCTATTTTTGTGTTACACACAATGATTTCTGCTGTACTGAGCATTTCTGAGAAAACCAAGGTCACTTTAAGATTTGTTTAACTAGATGCAAAGAGAGGTCTTGATGTATGTGATCTTGTGCAGCTCTCTGAGACAGAGTGATGGGGAGGATGAGGCAAGGAAGAGCCTTTGTCTTGCAGGTCCAATTGCTGGAAGAGTGCTCAGCCCTCATGTGTTTATGTGTCCACTGATGAAAACAGAACCCACAATTGAAAGCACAATAGTGGATCTAGTTCTTTGCACTCATATTTTGCTGTGTTCACCATGGTTACTGCAAGCAGGGATCCTGACCCTTGTTTTCCTTGCAGTAAATGGTGGAAGTCCCACTGACAGCAGAGGGAGGGGACCAGGCTCTCCATAGACTCTTTCTCCCCTGAATGGAGAGATATAGCAGCAGACTTTGAAATGCAACCTTCATATCTTGTCAGTACATTTCTTTCTATATTCCTGGGAGGCCCCTTTAAGGCAGCCCCCTTGACGGACACAGAGGAGGAGGGCTAGACATTGCAAAGCATGAATAATCCTAAATGCTAGCCTAGTCACTCACCAAATGGAGCTCTGAGTAATAAAATGAGCTTTCAGAGAAGGAAAGTGGAGTAGAAATCTCATGCTATTTACAACAGGTTTGTGCGTTTTGTTTTTGTGTGTGCTTAAAAAGATGAATTTCTTTTTAAAATGGAGCTCCTTGTCCCTTCACCAGCACACGTGGCTCTAGTGCCTCAATTGCCATTGTAGCCTTTGCTTGCTTTGTGAGGGAACGTGCCGCCCTGTGATCATTTCAACACTGACCCAGACTGCAGACATACTGCCTCTTGGAGCAAGCAGAGCAGAAAGAGGTTTTGTGTGGGCCCATGTAAGTGAGTGGATAACACAAGAACTAGCTTTGTGGTGTACTGAACAGGACAGGCTAGTGGAAAGAGCTGAGGTCTGTATTTCCACATCTGTGACCAAAATCAGTCTCCCTTTTGCAGCAGCATGGACCCCAGTTCTGGAAGTAGAGATCCCTGCGGGCGGACCCCTGCCATTGCATGCAGCACTAGCAGAGAGTACTGTTTATTTATGCTGTTACAACCTGTGGGCAGTGATCCTTTCTAGAAGGAAGACTTCTGAGGAAGGATTTGCAGAGGGCAACGCAAACAGTCCCTAGGAGTCAGGGAAACAAGGAGCCATGATGAAGAAATCCATATCTATTTTACAGTATTTGTGCCTCCTCTTGTTCTTACTACAAGAACTGTTGTAAGCATTTACAATGTAAAAATTGTAGTGGCAGTAGAACTCAAAAGTCTTTGATGGCAATTTACACTGCATTGGCAGGATCACATCGTAGGTACCAGCCAGTATCTCTTTAAGAGTGCATTTGTACAAGTAAATGAATGTCGAAATCAGCCTCCAACAGGCCAGCCTGACCACTTCCAGCTCTGCAACAGAGCCTTTGTAATGCTATTGCAAATATCCAGGGGCTTTTTCAGGTTAGATAACAAGGATGATACAAAATTAGATCTGGAGGGAGAGCTTCTGCCTGTTGTGATGCAGCACTTCAGGGCATGTTCCCGATAATACTGTTTTCTTTACCAAGGGGGACAGGCTTTACCCAACCTCTTTGTACATGCCTGCAGTATAAATATCCCCGCTTAAGGAAGGCTCTCCCTTGGCTCCTTTTATTGGCAAAAGATGAACAGATTTTTTAGGATGTGAGTCATCAGACCTATTTTTGACATATCATTTAGGTGAAATTAATGGTGTCTTCCAGCTATTTGCTTCTCTCCAGTGTGACTAGATTTTATTTAGAATGTATCTGCACAGAAACATCATCATTCCTGACTAGACTTGATTTCTTAGCAGCAGAGTTGATTTTGGTAGGTGATGCACATAACATGCAAAGAAAACCAAGGATGGGTACGTTTATGCTCTATTATGTTGCTTGTCCCAAAGCTGGATTTTGCTGTTGGTGTTGAAGGTAACCCAGAAAACTCAGTCTCACGTGTAAAGCTTCTCTTCCATCCCATCCAGGGTTGGCTTCCGGCATGCCTTGCAAGTTTGTACATGGCCCAAAAACACCCTGAGGGGACATCTGCAGGCTGCTGTTCCATGTTTGCTCCTTAACTGCAGTGCAGGAAAATCCACAGTGACAAAAGAAGTGTTGGGGACATGATACTCCTGGTTTTGGGCTGTGATTTCACAAATCAGGAGAATTACCTTAGGGTAAATACAGTGTGACTCAGGAAAGAAACAGATCCACATTTTTTCTTAGAAAGTCAGATGCTCTACAGGACTTTGGTTTTCATCTGCTGCAGTCTTCTGCAGGTCCTGCTGGAGAGACGGGTCGAGGCAGAGGGAACTGGGCTCTTTCGTCTCATTATTGAAGTGTTTAATATGTTACAAAATTCTGGTGTTGAAAGCTGCAATGTGAACAGTTGAGGAAAAGTTCAGACCTGCATACTTAGCTTCCAGAAAATGCCCACGTGAGTTTCTTTGACTTAAGTGGAATAACCACAAGGGAAATTCTCAGGACATTCAAATTCTAAATAGAAACGTAATTCATTTCAAATTCTAAATAGAAACGTAACAGGAAATTAAAGTAAAAAAGAAAGACCTATGAGCAATACCCCTAAAAAATCATTTGACTGGCGTCTATATTTGAGCTTCATAACAAATCCAGACAAGCTACCAAGAAAAAATGTATTTTTTATACTTTTTCAATACTGTTTCTCAAGCTCAAACCACTTGAATTAAGTAAAACGGACTCAGAAAATTAGTGTGTCAAGGTTTTCTTTGATGTAATTGTAACTGTAAAGAATATTTTGCAATATTAACATCACCATCCAATCATTACTTTGCAGTCAATATAGTGGATGCATGTGATAATTAAAGACTCAATCCTGATCCCATCAGTCCTTTTAGAACTGCTTCTCACATCAGCAGCTGTTTGTATTTGGTGTGTATGTTACAGGTATGAGAGTTTTCAAATGAGGAAGGCTCCCGTCTTCCTAACACCAATGTCTCAATCATCTCTTCAAAGATTTTGGTGTTAGGAGACAGTAGATACTTACATGATGTTAATGAGCAAACAGTCACAAACTGTTCTGTTTCGGTTCATGGTGTGACTTCACAAGTAACTTCTTACGAGTTGGAGGTGAGTCTTCTCCACCATTGGGCCACTAATACTCTGTATTTTTTGGGTCCACAAAAACCTTACGGCAATGCTGCCACATGCACAGCAGCACTAAATGAGACATCCAGTGACCTAAGAATATAGGGGAAAGAGAAATTTAGTGCTTAGCTCTGTTTGTAAGCCTTAGACAACAAATACTACAATTGCAAGCTTACAGTCTATTAGGCTTTCTTCTCAGATTAATATTTCTATTTCCAGACATTTGAGTGTACGCATACATATAAATATACACCCTGCCATATATAACAGTGTAAGACTAATTGTAATGGAAAATCAGACATCCTGAGTGCGCTATTGTTACTCCATTAAAATTGTCTGTTTGGTGTGTTTTCACATAGAGGCTTGACGTTCTTTTATGCAAAAAGACATTCTTTAAAAGAAACCCACCCCAAAACACAGCTTTTTAACACTTTCTGTCTCTCTACCCCAACAATTAAAGATTAATTGGATGTTTTAAAACTCAAAGTTCTCTTTCTCCTCTCCCAGGATAGATACAAGCATGAGAAGTGTCAAAGGAGGTAACAGATAATTATCTCTATGTGTGTGTATATGCATCACCATACACATTTTTATACATTATACACCAGAAACTTCAGCAGTGCAGGGTTTCTAAGGGGCTGTACCATGCCAGCTATAGCCGTAATATCAGTTGCTTCCCTCCCTGAGTATTATCCCATCACTTTCAGGGTGCAGAAGCAGGTTGCTGAGCTGCAGCTCTGCTGTTGTGAGAAACAGCTGGCAAAAGCCCTTTGAGCAGTAGCACTCGCTTGCTTTGCCCTTGAGCTCAAATAACTGTCTTTATTGGTCTTTCAGGCAAGCTGAGAGTCCCATTTGTTTCTTCAACATGGAGGGAATGAGAAGACCATTAAACAGTCTTGCATTTAATGGATGATGATAATTATGGAGCTGCTGCTGCACGCTGGAAGGGGCTGGGATACTTCCAGGAATAGTGGGTTCCTGCATCTACACAGGAACAAGCTGAAGAGTGGCTGCAGCAAAGTGGGAGGATTTCTTTCTTGTAGTTTTTCAATGCAGCTAGATGAATACAAATAAAAAGCAACTGAGCAAGTTATTCTCAAAATACTGGCCAGGAGGAGTGATCTAAATAACATGTAACACTTATTTGAGCAGTAGAAGGGAAGACAATTGAATCTTGCTTGCATGGCTTCCTTTGTTAAGATTTTCTCTGCTTTTTAAATATGTTGCAAGAGTTCCTCCCCTGAGTTGGTCTCTTTTCTGTTCTCTTCCCATGGAGTACTTATGCAAGGGCTTGGGGGCTACTTTATTCCTCGTAAGAGATTAAGATCACAGGTAATTAGGACCAACTTGTGAATCCTCTGTCCTTGCAGAAACTTTAGTGGGTACAAAATATATCAGACTCACAGGCGTGGTGTGTGATTGACAATCCCGTTTCCATGTAAAACAAGGCAAGAACTTAGTAAGTGGAGATGAAAAGCCTATCAAGACTCCAAGATACTGAATGTATGCACCTCTTCCCCATGTGTGACCCAAAAGGCAGTAAAAGGTTTACCAATAAGAATACAAGCAAATGAGTCGGAAACCTATTCTCATGTGTACAGATACTTACCGAGATAAAAGAGATCATAAAGCAGTTTGAGGTCTGTAAGCTGCCTGCTGCTGTCTCCTGTGTGACTTGAAAGTCTCCCGTCTAATTCCACAATAAGCCTAGCCATGCTTAGCTCCATAAAAAGCAGGCAGGAGCAAGCATATTTTTAAAACCCAGCATGTGCTACTATTGTGAGGAGTTGGTTAAGGTTTTTTCCCCTTACAGCATTTCAGAAGACAAAAGTGTTTTTTTCATGGATTTAAAAAAATGAAATGAGAAACCACAACTTTGGGGTACAAATATTTTGTTTATAAAAACTGGAAATGATTTTGGGAAGTGGTTTTTAAACATTTTTTTTTTTAATAGAAAATGAGTTTAAGTCAACAGGAGAAAATGCAGTTTTGGGTCTGAATTTCTTTGTCCAAAAAGAAAACATTTTATGTGGGGAAAAAGGGGGGAAAAAAAAGCTTTTGTAATCTACAAAAATATTTGGCATTTATTTAACACTTCTATGTCTTTGTTTGCATCTTGCTCTGCCTCTTAATTGTCGTAATATATCCTTCCCAAGATGCAATGTTATTTATCAAGGAATTTTGCTAACTGCGTCATATACTCAAAAGAAGGTGGTGAAGAGGAAGGTTCCTGTTGCAAGACAGCATTCCTGGGGGCAAGACACTCTGCTAAAGCTCTCTTCAAGTCAGATAACTATGTTATAGAAGAGTGGGATGCCACAAAGAATGTCTGCAGTGAGTTGTCTTTTCCTTTCTTGAAAGTACAGTGTATACATCATCTTGCCAAATCATTGTTCTCATGTCAACCACTTTCCATGTTGAGAAACTGCATATCTCTGTGAAAAATTGCATCTCTCCGAAGGCAGCTGAAAGTTCAGGATGGTACTTGGTTATAGGTTACTGCTTCTACATGTTGGCATAGTTGGGGAGAAAGGCGACACTTTCTCATTAAGTTTCACTAAAGACTTGCTCTCATTCTGAGTTGTCAATACTGGGGAGAAATGATCCTCAGTGCATCATTCATTTTAACACGAGACAGTCTCTAGGCATTTCTAGCTTTCTGTCAGTAGGCTTGATTACTGTTTGTACTGTCATTTCTTTCAGTGGCAGAGATTGACAACGGGACCAATCATTAAGCTTGCCTAACAATTTGAAAGAAACATTAGTCTTGTCTTGGTCCTGTTTTCACTTGTTGATATTTTTGTTAAACTTCAGCCCTGCGGAGTGGTATTTTCCACACTAGAAGTTTTCCCCAGATGGAGTGGGAAAAGCTAAATCACAAAGGGCTTGCTGAGTCTTCAGTCAGGAAATAAGCTATTTTTGCCACTGGGAAATCTCAGGAAGAAGGAGGAGAGGATACAGTTTGCCCTGAAAGTGGAGGGGCTATGTGGGAGGTGGCAGCAGCGTCAGCAGGAGGGTGACAGTTAGTGACTGATAGGGAGGTGACAACTGAACTTCAACTCAGACAGAGGAGTCAGCCCAGACCCTGAGACTTGGCATTTCTTTCCTGCTGGCCAGCAAATGGCTCTAAAGCAGGTTTTGACCTTCCCTTGGATGTGGTCTATGCTGCCTGCCTTCTGTTGGTGCAGAGCCTAGCAGACCTCAGTGCGCTGCAGCACAGAGGGCTTTTGCAAGACGTGGCCTGTATTGTCTGTGTTGGTCTTATGGGCAGCTTGAATGGAGACACCTGTAAATACCATGTGTCTTTGTGACAGATTATATTTGGGCCTGCATCAGTTATTTTTCAGCTTTCTATTGGCATAGGAAGCTGATCTGGTAGGTTCATGATTATGAGCAAACTCTGAACCCCGGGGTCTTCTTACAGATATCTGTGCATATTAAACACAGAATATATGCCTTTCCATGCAGAGTTGGCCGATTGCTTGAGATCTAGCCTGCTGGTGGTCTATTTAACAGTATATGACATGGGCAAACAATAAGTTTATTCTTGGATGCAACCTTGGGATTGTTCTCATGCAGCAGTGTGGATGCATCTTCAGAGGATAAGGAGCATTTTTTGTTAGCTTGTGTGATGTGTGTCCTTGTGTGCTGGTTTTGGCTGGGATAGAGTTTATTTTCTTTGCAGTAGCTGGTGAATGGCCCTGTCTTGGATTTGTGCTGGAAACAGTGTTGATAGTATAGGGAGGTATTAGCTATTGCTAAGCAGTGCTTACGCAGAGTCAGGGTCACCTCTGTTCCTCACACAGCCTTGCCACCAAGAAGGCTGGGGGTGCACAAGAAGCTGTGAGGAGTCACAGCTGGTACAGCTGACCCCAACTGACCACAGCAATATCCCACACCATATGAAGTCATCCTCAGCAATAAAACTAGAGGGGAGGTTGGTGGGGAGGCTAATGCCTAGGCACCGGTCATTTGGTGGTAACCAGTTGTTTTCATTTGCATCACTTGTCTTTCCTGGGTTTTGTTTATCTCTGGGTTTATTTTATTTATTATTTCCCTTTTAATGATTTCTTCATCATCATCATCATCGTCATCATCATATTTCAACTATTAAGCTGTTTAATCTCAACCCAAATAACTAAAGGGAGGAAACCCTGCACATTGAGGCTGATCTGCAGAAGAGAAGTGCTTTCACTGAAAATTACTGTTAGGAAACAAAGCCAGTAGGAGTGTGGTTTGTAAAGGTCATCTGAAGCTCCCGGTAACAGCATTCTTGAGAGCGGAAAAGAGAAACCAAAGGGGTGGCAGGAGTCCCTCTCAATTTGAAGATCTTAATCATATCAGTGTTACCCAGGGAATTCCCCCTAATTTTTGCTCAGCTATTTAGGCATGACACTGTCATTGCTAGAATAGGCCTAAAAGACAAGACTTCTGTTGGTGGTTTTCAGAGCCTTGCAAGTGAAGCTGCGCTATCTCAGTTCTGAGACTCACGTTATATAGCACTTTGTCATACCTTCTGCTATCTAGATTCTCTTGCTCCATCTAGTGAGTAAATTTGTTGCTCATACCACCTTCGTTTTGGCTGTGGAGAGGGCCTGGGAAAAGTAAAATAATTTATGAATTTGACCTGTGCAAAGATGGGAATTACCCAGGAAGATTCTAGGATTGATTTTGTTGGAAGAGCAAGAATGACAGTGGTTTGAGCTTACAGCTGCTCACTCACGTGACTTTTAAAGTCTTTTTAAAAAAGACTTGGGGATTTTTTTAGTGAGCATTCCCATGAAAATCCACTTGTGTTTATATTCTGTGGTGGATTTGCTTGTTATGTGAAACAAATAGGGGGAAGAGATAAAATGAACAAAGTTGGTTTAAGTACTTTAAGTGTATCTGTTACAGCCCATCTTGACTGTTCTTACTCAGAAGCCAAATTGCATTGCTCTTTTAGAAAAGAAGGAGCACAAAGACACCAGCTCACAGATCTTTAATGCAATAAAAACATCTCTGAGGCCTATGTGCGGGTCCCCATCCTCCTTGGCACTGATAAGCAGAAAAACAGAGACAGGGTGTGCCAGCATAGGAGTGCTCAGGACCCTCTCCATGCCTGCTGATTTCTTGTTATAGAATCACAGAATAGTTAGGGTTGGAAAAGAACTTAAGATGATCTAGTTCCAACTCCCCTGCCATGGACAGGGACACCTCACACTAACCCATGTCACCCAAGGCTATGTCCAACCTGGCCTTGAACAGTGCCAGGGATGGAACATTCACAACTTCCCTGGGCAACCCATTCCAGTGCCTCACCACCCTTACAGCAAAGAACTTCCTCCTTATATCCGATTTAAACTTCCCCTGTTTAAGTTTGAACCCGTTACCCACTGTCCTATCACTACAGTCCCTAATGAAGAGTCCCTCCCCAGCATCCCTATAGTGCCCCTTCAGGTACTGGAAGGCTGCTATGAGGTCTCCACACAGCCTTCTCTTCTCCAGGCTGAACAGCCACAACTTTC
>JAOEHY010049788.1:0-41584 GCA_025447955.1 Psilopsiagon aurifrons
GTATCTCTTCTGTAAAAAAGCGTTGGGGTATATTGTCTGTTCTCTAGCATCTAGGGAAGTGTCTTCAAACCTTTCTGTTTGCACACCCCATTGCCAAAAAAGCTTTGAGCATGCACCCCCAATGAATGTATTGAGCGTATAACAATGAATGTATCTATACATATACTGCTGTATTAGTATATTATGCATGTTATAAGTAAAAGCTGATTTAATGTTGAACTTTTATTCAGTATTGATACAAAAAATATTTTCCACACCCCAGTAGATTATCTTTTATACTTGCTGGGGTGCATGTACCTCACTTTTGATGTACTGAGAGACCTTTTGAGAATTATTTACATTTTATCTAGTTTTCTTAGCTTAAGAAGCTACAATTTCCAGAAGGTCAAATATAATATATTATTGTGCATTAGTAGCACATTGTGTATATATATATATATATTTAGAAGCATTCCTGTTCAGTATATGTAGTAAATATAACAACTGTGTGGTTTTTGTGCTTCTTTATAATTGGAAGGGGTTTACTACACCTATGATTTTCTTATCAAATTGGAATTGAATAACTAAGTCATTAGTAAAACAAATGTTTGAAGGAAGCATCTTAAAATGCTTTCTTATGGAATTGTTACTGCTCTCTTTGCACACTGCTTTGGTTGAAGGAAAAAAGGTATCTGGCAATCTTTTAGGTAATTAAAACAAGGCTAGCTGCTAGTTTTTTAGATGCTGAATACTAAGCAGGTTAGAAAAACTAATTTAATGATGAGAAAGCTGGGCAGATTGTTTTAGGTAAGTGGGGTTTTTTTAGGTGTGTGCCAGTGTATTATTAGACTTGAAGTTTGGTTTTTGGTTTGGTTTGTTTTCTGTTTTTTGTGGTTTTTTTGTTTTGTTTGTTTTTTTGTTTTGTTTTGTTTTTTACTAGTCATTGCAAGAGTAGACTCTTCTCTGGTGATGCGAGTCAATCCACGTTGCTCATTTTAACCTACCTGTATAACTTCTGTGCAGGTGCCAATTTTTAATTATATGTGAAGTTAGTTATTTTTGCTCCAGCATGGTGTCAGTGTTATATAGTTGGGGTTTTTTGTTTCCTGGTTTGTCTAAGGGTAGAATAAATTTGTTTCCGCCTGTAGCAATGCAGTGTGAATGTCTTCAGTGGTGGAGGTAGGCGCAAGTAGGGCATTCTCTGTAGAGTCATCTTGGCTTTATGGTTTGTTCCCTGTTCTGGACTTGTTGATACATAAGATATTAGAAATGTTATCTTTTGGGCTACTACATTGAGGGGAATGATTAAGATAGGACAGGATGCACAGTTGTGCAGCTTGGTGGCTGAAGTATGGTTAGTATATTTCTCTCAGGGTGCAGCAGATTGTTTGTTGATGGGTGATATTTCCAGATTTGACAAAAAGTTGTGCTTGATAAAGTTACATGTGTCTGGGTCCTGAAAAAAAATCCAGTTTTAATGTTCTTGTAAATTCAAATAAAAATGTTAGATAGCTTTCTGAAGTGTAGCTTGGGGAGGGAAGTGCTGGCATAATGAAGTGGACAGTACAGTATGGTGCTTTGCTATGTGTGTTTCATGTATTTGAGTTTAAATTCAGAGTAATGTAACTCGCGCTGACTTTCTACTAGATGTCAGAAGATGACAGATTTCTGATTTTTAAAATGTCAAAACCATAAATCATTAGTTTGCTAAGATTGCACTAGCAAGCTATTAAGGAACATGGCAGTATTTACAGTAGATAAATGCAAATTTAAAAAGGTTCTCTGTATCATGGTTTAAATGATTTATTTGCTTTCAATGCACATATGAATCTGATGTGATGTAAAGATTTAGGATGTTTCATTTCCTGTACGGAGCTACAAATTTGCATATTATTAAACCCTCTCCTGGAGTCATATCTTTCTTGTATGTCTGAAATGGTGTCACAGGTTAAAGTACACTGAAAAAGTTAATTGAACCAAAAGCAGAATTTAATGCTATTAATACAGATACTGGAAACATTCAAATTTCAGCTGGATTTACATGGAGTCTATATATTAATATCTAGTGAGCCGTATAAATAGGTCCATAGCCATTCTTTGGAGTGTAACAAAATTTTATCTGGGAATTGTTCTATTTGGAAAAAAAATCAACTTGGTGGTCCTTTGTTTCCTCAAGGGTTTGAAATAAAAGCTTATAGTCGCATGGTCTCCTCAGGAGCAAAGGGCCTCTGTGTTCAGTGTGGTGCTGGGGACAAAAAATGGTAGAAAATCAGCTTTATACTGTCTCCTCTGTTTTCTTCTTTGTCCTTGTCCAGTGGCCTGCAGGTTCACTGGGTTCGCGTCCAAGTGTGATTTCAGTACTTGTGCTTTGTGGCATGTTCTTGGCAATACGTTTTATATCAGCTGTCCCACCTATTGATGGGTCAGTAAAGAATGGGAGGAAGGTAAAATTCCTAATATTGGACTTGTCCATACCTTTCGTTTTGGAAACTGTTCTTGAATTTCCGGAAGGGAAGACGGAAGCACTGTGTGCAGTGGTATGCAGTAACTGTAACTATGTTTTGAGTTTGAGTGCGGTATTTATTTTTAATATGAGCTGTTTGTACTGAGATTTTTTTTTTGTATTAATTCCAAACTGATAAAATAAATGTAGGATTTTTAGATCTTTTAAAATTTTTGTAGGATAGAATTTAATATTTTGCTTTAAAGTGGTACTGTTCCATGTACAAGATAGAGATTGAATTTCATTGTTTGGTACATACTTTTAAACAAAATTTCTAAAAACTTGTTCAAAAATTAAGCCCAAAAATGTTTAAAGTTTGAAATTCATAGTGCTGCTCCCCATGTTTAAAAACGTCATGTAAAACTGATTTTTCCTAGCATTGCTCTGCTTGCACTGAGGCTTCAGCTGCGTACTATGAAGTGATCTAATTGTTGCTGAATTAATTTGACGTAAAAATGCTTGCAAGCAGAGTAAAAGTACTATATTATTAGCTATGGTAAATACAGCATCATTGATTTACAGCATAGTTACCTTTCAAAACTGTTCTACTTCCCCCTCTCCCCTACCTGGGGAGAAGACCATGAGGATGCTTCAGATGTGTTTTACCTACCTGGACAAGAATTTTGCTTTAATTTATATACAGACGTAGATCAGTGCCTTTTTAAAGAAAAGTTTTATTGAACTGTTTTATGGCTCTGATTAACTGCATGGGAGATTTTTGCTATTTTTCCCTGTGTGAATTGGGTAAATTGTGGCCTTCTGTAGCTAGCAATTGTGAAATTGAAGAAACTCAGTTTTTTTATAAAACCTGATTCTTAATTTTAAACTTTTCTGCAAATTTGAAATCTTACATGGTCTTATTTCCTGGAGATAACAGCTTTCTTCTTCCTTGTGACAGAACATGAGGCATAAGCTACTGATATAAAGCTGTCTTGGGGAGGGAGAGAATTATGTTGTGCTGAGACACTATATTAAAAATGTGTAGTGCTAGGCTAATGGTTTCAAGTGCGACATTAGGTGGCAGTAGTAGACTCTTAACACCTTGTGGATGCTTGTTAAATTTATTTTTAGGCAGTTTTCCAAACGAGAGACAGATTTGGAAAAATTTTAACACAGAACATTTATGTTACATTACTATGAAGGGAAACAGTAGGAATGATTTTTCCTGAATGATCCATCTTTGATCATAGTTAATAACAGTATTGGACAGAATCATATGGAAGCATCAAGTGGGTGCATTGTTGTTGTGCAGTGTCAGTATTGATATACCTGGTTTAAAATGATCCATTCTTATTTTCCTGGTAAATTAAGGTGTTGGCTTTGTTAGGAGCTTGGTAATAGGAGAGAGAGCAGCTAATTAAGAAGAAAATGTAATGTGTTTTTCTGCTCAAGAGGTACCTGTTTGCTCTTTGTCTGATTGGTTTTGCTTTCTGGGGTTGTTTTTGGTTTGTTTGGTTTTTTTGAATATGAAGGAAAGCAAGTCTAAAGTTGGAGCAAGATTAAAGATGATGCTTATCGAATAGGCTGGAGTAGAATCTTCCTTTCTGTGAAAGTGTTGCTTGCATATACATTGTCGCAAGTTACTTTAAACTTTGAGCTAAGGTAGCAAGTGATTTTAAATCATCTGCATGTGCTTGAAGGCTATGACCTTGTCTTTCGTGAGTGGCTGTTCCTACAGTTCTTTGTGCTTTTTCTTGTTTTTCTGTTGCTTTATGGTTGATGTAGTGGCAATATATAAAAGAAAAAGATTGACATCCCGGCATTTTATTTCCCTTTCTTTCCTATCTATAGCCTCTCTGGGCCTGAGCCCTGTTTGTCATGATTTCACTGGCTTGACATTCATGCTAATGTCATTAATTGATCTACTTCTCCAAACTATCAACAGGCTTTCCTACCAAATCTCTTCTTAGGATTCATGTTTTGATATGGTCTCATCTCCATGTGTTATGTTAGTGATAGAAAAGTGGGAGGTGAGGGGCAGAGAATGAATTGCTGCAAATTAGTATGTGCAAGTTAGTTTTCCTCGAATTTTTTCGCTTCTAGTCTATAGAGGCCTCTCCAAATCAGGACTATCTTTTTATCACACCCAGGATGTGTACTGTGGTGTTGGTTTTTACTGTTTATTGTGTGCCTTCAGGGGATTTGACTGGTTTTGGATTCCTCATAATCCTATGAGATCTTTGTCCTAAAGATATTTTAGTACTTAAACATCCCAAATCTTTAGCATGGAAAGTCTTTGGTATTTTTGATGATCACTGCATTTGTTTTAAGTTTCTGAATATGTGAAGGGGACATGGAGTCCAGGATGTGAATATTCTGTTGTTACTCAAAGGCATAATGGCTAAAATGAATCCATTGGTTTTGTTTGTTTTCTCCAGAAGCTGCATTCAGGTTTTGTCATTGAAGGATGAAAAACATGAGGGTTTTTTGTTTGATTGGGTTTTTCTAACCTTGGGTTGGTTGACATGATGTGAAATTGCGTATAAGAACAGGGCCATTCTGGATAACATAACTACTTTGTGAACAGATGTAAAATGTAGGGTGTTTATCAAAACCTTTAATTGTTGAAATAACGTCTTGTTTAGCTTAGCACATTTTTCTTGATGTTTATCTTGCATAAGTACCTTACTGTTATGAGTAGAAGATTTCGAGCAGTTACCAGCTTTGTACACAGAGTTTTGCATAAACTTAAAATTTTACCTGAGATGTACCTAATCTACTTGCCTGGACTTTATGCATCATGGGATAGGCATTTTCTACTGGATAAGCATTGTACATTCTCAGTGTTTTGGACATATTAAACAGTTCTGAGATTACAAAATCAGTATCTTAAGCAAAGGGAGGTCACATTTTGCTTTGGTAATAGTTCTTTCATCCTGGCTTTAGTGATCAAATCAAGTACATTTCTCTTGATGTGTAGGTTGTGTAACAAATTTGTCTTTTCCATGAGAAATGCTGGTTGTGGTCTTGGACTTAGTTTCTTTTTTACTGTTCATTAAAATACTTTTCCCCGCATTTTTTTATTAGTTTTTGAAATATTTTGTATCTGCCATGGGGAGAAATGACTTTAGATTCATAATCTAGATAATGATCTTTCAGGAAAGTAGAGCTTGAATGTGTTTATTCTGAGCTATTTTCTGCATACTGTAGTTTGGTAGTTGTACACTCAAAGCGCAACTCTTTTATATCTTAGGCCACTTCTTCTATTTTATGTTAGATGAAAAACTCATTGCGAAGAGAGGTTTCATGTATTTAAATTGTCTTTTTATTTCTATTTATAAGTGATGTAGTGCTATTTTGTACTTAAAATTATTGCTGTTGTATTGACTTCTCATTAGTTTGATTCTCCAAGGGGGCAACCCCCACACACACCCTGTGTAGTAAAAAATTGCTGTATTCTCCCTGTTCTCAATCAGCTAAATGTGGAAACATTTTACAGAAAACCTTGGGCTATTGGTTTAGTTTCTATA
The DNA here is from genome assembly GCA_025447955.1 of Psilopsiagon aurifrons. Taxonomy (NCBI): domain Eukaryota; kingdom Metazoa; phylum Chordata; class Aves; order Psittaciformes; family Psittacidae; genus Psilopsiagon; species Psilopsiagon aurifrons. The sequence continues at coordinate 5,953 of JAOEHY010049788.1, forward strand.
TTTTTTCAAAGGTAAATATAACTGGCAAAATGTAAAATGTAATGTGAGGATGTATTTGAATACTTTGAATACTGCCCTTTACAGCCATTCCTGTAATCTTACACTTAATTCTATATGCTGAAGAAAGAAAACATTATGCCACCCTGTAGGTTGCTATAAAGATTGTTTATGCAGCTCAGCATAGGACTTAAAATAGGTTGAATTGGAGAATTTTGAAAAATGGACTGTGCGACACAGGAGACCAAATCATGCTAAAGTGCAAGGAAAGACTATACATCAGTTCAAAGGCTACATTATTCAAAAAAATACAACCATAAAAAAGGTAATAAGATTACATTCTCACACTTCATGGCTAGTAAGGTGCATTAAGCTGCTCAGATATTCATAACTTACTGTGACATTTGGGAAGATTACATTTTGCTGTGCACAGCCATTACTGCAGCTCAGATAATAACTAGCCAATGCATGGACCTGGATTATGATCCCTGTCATTGGAAACAAATTTGTGTTTTGAAGGTTGATCAGTTTCAAATCACCATTAGAAAGGGTTAATATGACATACTGTGGGGTGTGTGTGCTTATGTGTATCTAATGGGTATGCATACATATAGTACATCAACTGCACTGTGCCTTTGGTGTATTGCTTTCTCTGTCAGTCGTTTGTCCGCACTTCCCTTAAAGGAAATGTTAAAATGGTGATTATTTTTACCATAGCATATTATTTCTGGAATGTACTTGCTGAAATGCTTATGTTTGCAGATTAGATGGGATACCTAATTTGACAGCTTCCTGGATGAGTAGTTACTGATAATAGTGTATCTAGCCAAAAATGAAAGATTAGTAGTGTAGACTATAGGGTGAAGGTAAGGTCACCTCTAGTTGCTGTATATGGTTTTGGTGTGATAATTGATGGTTGGCTGATAGTTAAAACCAAATGCATAAAGAGTTGAATTTCTTGTTAAGAATTAGCAGGTGGTTTGTGGCTAGAATGTAACCTTCAACTATTCTGTCCATATGCAGAATGTAGTGTGTTCTTTGTTTCTTACCTAGATGGTGAGAAAGAGAGTGGCTTCTTGAGCCATTGAGGAATACCTCAGTGCTGTAGAGTATGATAAATTTAATGTGAAATGAAGTGTAACATTGCTCATGTTTTTTATATTTTCAAATTTTTTGTTCAAGTTGGGTTTTTTTAAGGGGCATGCATATTAGTTTATGTTTGGTTTGTGATAATTCTGTGTTAATTTATTCTGCTCTGTGTTCTTCCTTGAATTCTACCTTACAGAGCTTTCTTTTGATAGGCTTCTGCTCCATCTTTTGGAATGGGAAAACTGAGGCTTGGAGAATGATAAGGACTTGATAGATCTGTTTGAGTTGACAGCATGAGTTGATATAGAGAAGCTGGGAATATAATTCAAGTTTCCCCATCCAGTTTCCCCATTCAGTTCCTACAGTTTCCCTAGATAATAAGGAAGCATCTTACAGTAAATTGCATAATTTTCATGACCAAGAGAGGAGAAAATGGAAAAGTGTAAATTACTGTTTAGAAATTGTTGCTGTGAGACATTGTCTACTCTGTCATAAACACAGTAACTTTCTCTGCTTCTTGTGGTGTTTGGCATTACTGATTTATGCCCAGAAGACCAAAGATTGCTTCTTCAAAGTGACAAGATTTAGACACTTGAGGAAAATGTATGGTAATTGTAGTAGTTAATGAAGAGCATAGATTCTCTTCTGTTGGGTAAGTTTATCCTCAGATCCTTACCAGCTGAGAGAAGCTGTTGGAGCTAATATGGAAGCAAGCTAGTATATGTATTTTGGGGCAGTTGCAGCATGGTATGACTTCAGCAAGTCGCAGTATTGAAGCTTTTAATTGTTAAAGGCTGTGAAAGGAATACCATGTGGGACAAAAATGATATCTGTTATTAGATAAACTTGTAGAACTGAGAATAATCTGAAATATTTTTGATCATGAGTCCATTTTGACCATTTGGGTCAATGCTGTCTGAATTCATATTTGTATGCTGGTATATAATAAGTATTTTGGCAAGCATAGCACATCTTTAAGGTTGTTACAGTTCTAAAGTCCAAGAGAAGTTTAAAAAATAGAGGGGGGGAATAGGGGTGGAGTTAGGTGATTACAGTTCACCTTTCCTTCGACTGGAATTTCTGAGTACACAAATTTCCTTTCCCCTGTCACCTCCTTGGTGTGTGCGTATGTGGTTAATTACTCAGTGTGTGCTTAGACAAAAGCCTGCACCTAGGAGACCTGAAATATTACAGGATTAAAGTGCCTTAGCCAAAGCATAGTCAAAGGCTTCCAGTGGTGCTGCTGTTTCACATTTGTGCAAATACAGCAAGCCTTTACTTCCTTTTAGTACCTGTGACTGCTAATGAACGTGGCAGTTAATACTTAACCAGATTTATTCAGTATCTCAAGAATGACTCTGAAGTGTTTAGAAGTGGCAATATTTCTGATGTGCATCAGCTCCTTTTGGGTAGAATTGTCCTCTTATTGAAGAAGTGTTAAGCACATATGAAGGAAAGCTTTTAGAGCCACTCAGGCCGTTTAAGGTAGCTGACTTGGTTCTTTCACTGGTTTCAGAACACTTGCTTGGTATCTTCACTTCGGAGCTGCATGGGGCAGTTCAGGACACTAATACCTTGAATCACCCAAATGTTGTTCTGTACCAATTGCTTGATAGTAGGTGAGACCTTAGGAGCGTCTTTGTTGAAGTTACTCAACAGAACTTGAAACAGGGGAAGATCAAGACTAGATATATAGATATTGGCCTCATTATATTTCTTTAATGTGTTTGATAGCTTTCTTCTTGCAGATTGAATAACTTTAAACATGGAATGCTACTTTGATACAATTGTTTTAAGGTTGTTCTTTAATCTTTTGTCTGAAAGCTTGTTGGTGGCCAGTTTGACTTGGAAATGAACTTCATCATCCAAGAAAGAGAGGCCATCACCTGCATGGTGGACTTGCTGGACAAGTGTGACATCACCTGCCAGGCTGAGGTGTGGAGCATGTTCACAGCAGTCTTGAAGAAAAGTATACGCAATCTACAAGCATGTACAGAAGTGGGGCTTGTTGAACAAGTGCTCAAAAGGATTGATAGAGCTGACAACATGATTGCAGGTAGAGTTTCACCAGTGTATGACTCAAACTGAATTTCTTCATGTAAAATCTCATGGAAAAAATTAATAAGTGATAGAAGTTTTTTGCATTCTATTAAGCAATTATAGTGCTGTTTTTTTTCCTTTTCAGATCTCTTAGTGGATATGCTGGGTGTGTTGGCTAGCTATAACTTGACAGTTCGAGAGCTAAAGTTATTCTTCAGCAAGCTTCAAGGACAAAAAGGGAGATGGGTAAAAAAAAACCTACAAAACTGAAACTTTTTTGTATTGTTACTATATTTTTCCTGTTGTTCACAAGTTAAAAAAACTGTTTAATAACCTTTATAATGAACAAATTGTAAACATATCAAGAAATACAGGGCGCTTTCTGGTATTACTGCAATGAATCTTCGTACTTGCAAGCAATTAAAATACAGAGTAGAGTAGTGATGAAATTGAATTTCCTCCTGGATCTGTGGACTGGGTTGATCTTTTTTGAACACCTGGGAATAATACGGTGACTCTAAGCAAGTGTTTTTATACACATGTTTTTATTTTTGTAATTCCAGTTCTGTGAAATTGAAGGAAAAAGGATTATTTTTTTTTTTTAAACTGGAAAAAAGAGAAATCTATAAAAAATGTCTACATAGACAGTTCAGTGTGCTCCTATTTTCACATTGTTCTTCTTCTTCCTGAAGATTGAAAGTATTTGTCTGGTTAGGGAGATAAGAATCTGTGGCAGAAATTGAAATGAAGGAAATAAGCTTCAGCTGAAAAATTCTGTCACGTGTGCAGTAGAAATGAGAAGAGAGTCTCATTTTACTGTTGAGAACCAACTTCCCTGATGTAAAAATGTGTATGTTGTAAAGGCCACCAGATAAATTTTTCTTTACCATAAACTATTTTGGTTTTTTGCTGGAATTGGGAACTATTGCACCAGTCACTTCACCTGCTTTGAATTTTAATTTTTAATTATCTCTGAATGCTCTATCTAGTTTAGAGTGTCTCTGCCCACTTCAGATAATTAAAAAATTCAATATAAAAGGTGGTATGCACAAATAATAAAGCAAATTTTAAAAGACCCTTTGATAATCCAGATAACTTTGGAAATCTTAACTTGCTGTAATAAAAATACTCAAAACTTAATAGAGGGTTTAAACTTAATAATTGAGCATACAGAATATATTTAACCATAGATGAATTAAAGTTGTCTCGGTAACACTAACTTTTTCATTTCCTGTCTCTCTGCAATTTGCATTTAATTTCCTTTCTTTATTAAAGACTAAATGTAGAGGAAAGGAAGAGAAAAATATCACAGTTGCATTGCTAAGGAGTTGCACAGCTCCATAAATCTTAAAATCAGCAGTGCTGTAAAAGATACAAAATACTTGGCTACAACACAAATTACCTAGTTGAATTCTATGGTGCTGAAGACATCTAAGCAGTTCTCTGTGTTTCCTCCTTGATTCTAATTCATGAAGCACTATTTATCTGACTAATTTTTGGTACTTTGAAATACTTGTAATGCGTCATACAATGTTTGGTTCTGCTTACAAGAGTGGAGGAAAAAGGGCACTCTGAGTTAAAACTCAGAACTGTAAAGTTGTAGGTTAAAAATACTTTCCACTGGAAAGTTATGAAGTGGTAAAAGAAGACGCACAAAATTGTTCTGTCACTATAAGCAGTGTTTGCTGTACTTCTGTTGTGAGCTCATGTACTTGATCTGGAGTTTATAGTTGCTGAGTATTACAACAAAGTCCACACAGAATTAGGGTGGTGGTGGGGAAGTGTTAAGTATTCACACTAACCAAGCACTCAGTTTAGGTGCTCCGGACTGCCCTCGAGACTTGAATCTTTCTCCAAGGGCTTATATGAAGAGATATATGTAACCAAAACCACTTTAATCTAGTATATGACTGTAGTGAGGGAAACGATCTTCTCTGCTGATCCACCCTCTCCCTTTTGCTAGGTTTACCTCATCTCCTTTGTGCTGGCCAGGTTTCATACACCCACAGTCCAAACCTGCTGTAACTGAAAACTGGTTTGCATTTGTTTTACCCAAGTCTGTTTTCAGCTGCATCAATTAATTTTCTTTGGATCACTGCAGATTCACACTAATGGTAGCGCTGATGGTAATGAACAGCTTGCGGGAGGAGCCAACATTCAGGGTCAGTTTAGTTTGTGCTGGATGAAAGTGGCGCTGGCCTCTTAATTTAGTTATCCAATTAATTGTATTTCTGTGCATCTACTGGATATTGTGTGAAGGTATCCATAATTCTTTGTTAATGTTGTTTATTGGAAGTGCTAAGTGTCTTACAGTATTGCTCAGCTATGTGCAAAGCTTTTAAATTTGTCAGAATTATTTTTTGTGTGTGTATAGTATTTTCTTTGTTATAGGTGTGTTTTATTTATTTACAAGTGTAATTCTCTTTGTCAGCCACCACATGCTGGGAAGTTACTGTCTGTGTTAAAACACATGCCTCAGAAGTATGGACCTGATGCCTTCTTCAACTTTCCAGGAAAAAGTGCTGCAGTATGTAGATATTTTAAGTCTCCTGTTTGTTCATTTGTTGTTCTTTTATGGCCATTGGTTATTCTCATTTGTAGTGTTTGTTTGGCTCATCTGTCAGTGTCATAGAAGTAGAGCTTTAATTAGATTTTTTTTCTCTGCCTGACACCTACATATGCCTAAATAAATCATGCTTATAATAAATGTGCATTATCACTATGGAAGGACAAATACTATTACAAAAAGAAAAGCTATAAATGAGGCTTTTTATTTTTTTTCCTCTCTAGACTGGGTCAGTTAAATCTTGTTGCAGTAAGAACCTGCCTGCTTTTCAATCCCATGTTCCAGTGGGAATGGTGCTTGTGTTATTATCCAGTATGAAAATTGGTTTTGTGGTGGGTTGACCTTGGATGAATGCCAGCTGCCCACCAAGCTGCTCTACTGCTATCCCTTCTTATCTGGACAGGGTAGAGAAAATGTAACAGAAGACTCATAGGTTGCATGAGGACAGGGAGATCACTCAACGGTCACCGTCAAGAGCGAAACAGACTCCAACTGGGGAAATTAATTTAATAACAATCAAATCAGAATAGGGTAATGAGAAATAAAAACAAAATCTTGAAACATCTTACCCCACCTGTCCTTTCTTCCCAGGCTGAACTTCATTCCTTTTTTCTCTGCCTTCTCCCCGCAAGTGTCACAAGGCGATAGGGAATGGGGGTTGCCATTAGTTTGTTGTACCCTATCTTTGCTGCTCCTTCATCACACAGTTCCCTGGTTCCAGTGTGGGGTCCCACCCACTGAAGATAGTCCTCCATGAACTTCTCCATCATGAGCCCCTCCCGCAGCCTGTAGTTCTTCACAGACTGCTCCAGCATAGGCTCCTCTCTCCATGGGCAACAGGTCTTGTCAGGAACCTGCTCCAGTGCAGACATCCCATGGGGTCACAGCCTCCTTTGGGCATTCTCCTGCTCTGGCGTGTAGACCTCTAGGGGCTGCAGGTGGATATCTGTCTGTTTCACCCTGGACCTCCATGGACTGCAGGGCCATAGCCTGCTTTACCATGGTCTGCACCATGGTCTGCCAAGGAATCTGCTCTGGCACCTGGAGCACCTTCTCCCTTCCTTCCTCATTGACCTTGGTGTCTGCAGAGTTGTTGCTCGCACATGTTCTCACTCCTGTCTCTGTCTGCAATTGCTCCTGCACAGTAACTTTTTCCCCTTCTTACATACATTATCCCAGAAGCACTACGTCCGTTGCTGATGGCTTAGCCTTTGCCAGCAGTTGGTCTGTCTTGCAGCCAGCTGGCATTGACTCTATTGGACATTGAGGGAGCTTCTGGCAATCTTTGAAGACAAGTCTGGAAACTTTTGTTAGTGAAACCACAGAAAGTGTTGAACTTGAAGTGGCCATACCTGCAGCAGATGATATGAATAGCATATATTGGTTATAAGAATTTGCTGAGAAAATGTGGATCGTAGACCTACTTAGGTTGAATAATACTGCAAGGGATTAAATTTAGCAATGATTAGTCTTTTCATAATTGTTCAGGTGACTGATTAATTTTTAAATTATGATGTTCACTTGAAAAAGAATTTGAAACTAAATGGGTAGTTGGAAAAGACTGTGCAGAACCTTCTGTACAAATTCAAGTACATCAGCACTTTTGCTCCTAAAATTGTAGGATGAAATAGTATGTTCAAAATTTCATGCTTAATTCAGAATAAGATACAAATAAGATTTATCAGATGACTGTTTCTAGTTTTCTTCACGTAAACCCATTACCTTTCTGCCTCAGTGGCTTGAGATTAAATTTCACCAACTTGATGACATAATTCTTTTTTGGAATGAGAACTTGAGACTGAGAAGTGCAGATTACTAGAAAAATGCTTCTGCGCTTGTATGTTTATCATGTGCAACAGAACATGGCAATAAATAATGTTCTGTTTGGCTGTTCATGTACTGGTTTTGTATTTGGCTTCTAGTAATTGTGTTGCATGCTTGAACTGTATGTGATATTGGGATGCCTCAGTAACCTTAAGGTGAATATTCTTACTTTTTTTTTAAATTAAGAGGCCCTAGAAACTAAGTATTTAATATAATTGCTCTGAGATCCATTGCGAGTTAAACCAAATGATAGTGCTACCAATTCCCAAAAGTTGGTCTCACATGCAGACTGTTTAGTTAACTGGTATAGAGAAGGATTTATAGCATTTTGTTTGGACAGGGATAGCTGAATGGAGCGTGGGAGCATAATAAGGAGTCTGGTGACACTAGTGTTCTTTGATGATTTTGTTCACTGGTACTGATCATCTGGACAGCATCTTTGATCAGAGGTTATGGCAGTCTTAGTTGAAGTGTGTATTGCAAGTCTGCGCAGCAAAAGTGGAAAGTTAATAGTAATGTTAATGCAACTCCAACCAAACAAAACCCCACACACAATAAAACCCCACTGTTTGAAACAAAGGGTCCCACGACACGGCATATAACTGAAGAGCTTTTGAGCTAACATAAACACAGTGTTTGATATGGAGATTTTGGCTGGTGGAGATTGTATCACCTTTCTTTTAAGGAAATTTATAATTGTCATAACTGGAAGGCTAGGTAGACATGAGGTTTCAAGAGAGAAAAGAATCTGTTAAGTGGAATGTATGTGATTTTCATTTTGTGGCTAGCCTTTTTTCATAATAAATTATTTTCCTGAATACCAACATATATGAAACTAAGTTTATAAATCTGATTATTCTGTCTGGTTGCTACAAAACCAAATCATCTTGAATTTGCTTTTAAAGGAGTTTTCATGCTGTAAGGTTTCCACTAGAGCATTTAGTTTTTGAACTGTAGCTTACTATTAATAATCTACTTTGAGATATACAGACCAGTTTTTAAATATTTAGGTTAATTATTTTAACAATGGAGTATAAAAAGCACGGGGGTTAGGCCAGATTTTTTTAGTATAGAGAAACTGTAGATATTTGTAGTGTACACATGCATTTGTAGTGTGTATCTTAAGCTGTATACTCTTACTGTGGTGATACTGATTTTTCTGCATGTATAACTTTTTACTTTCTTTAGGCTATTGCCTTACCTCCTATAGCCAAGTGGCCTTATCAGAATGGATTTACTTTTCACACTTGGCTAAGAATGGATCCTGTAAACAATATCAATGTGGATAAGGATAAGCCTTACCTATATTGGTGAGTATTATGTAAAACTGTATTTCTGATGTTCAGTTTCCATTAATTGTTTAATGATTTCTGCTTCCATCTGTGCATATGCTGATTTTGTTCTAATTTGTTAGTTTTCGAACAAACAAAGGACTTGGTTATTCTGCTCACTTTGTTGGAGGCTGCTTGATTGTAACGTCCATAAAATCAAAGGGAAAAGGTTTCCAGCATTGTGTTAAATTTGATTTCAAGCCACAAAAGGTGAGTAAAAACAATAGAATTTTTCAAACTGGTTTCATGAATTAGAAAATGTGTGTGAGGGGGGAGTGTTGTAGTTGTTGATTAGGCTCATCTTTCTGTAGGAGAACTGATACACTGGAATGAGCAAAACACATTTATGTTCTGAATTCTTATTTCTCTTTAGTTTTATGTATGGAATGTTTCAGAGTTAGAAAATGCAGTTTACCAAAAGTTTTATGAGTTTGTGAGGCTCTTGAGAGCCCTCTGAGTACATACACACAGCTTGAAAGTTAACTCCTGTGATTTTTTTTTTCCCTTCTCTGTTTATACTGTGTTTTGTCCCACCTCCAGACATTCTCTTCTCCTTTTCCTAAAAGGTTTTGCTAAGGCTCCCCTTAATGTCATTACTCACTCAATGTGGAAGAATGCAGTTTTGTTATAAGAAAGCATGATTAATAACCCAAATATAATTTTCCTGGTGAAGCTAGGGCCATTAATAGGAGTTTGGTCATCTTGCATATTGGAAAAAAACAGATTCATTCTCAAAAGAATATTATACTTCATTCAGGTTGTCCAGAAAATAGTTTAGTTGTATTTGGTGCTTTATGTGTATTTTAAAATTCGATCATTAAAATGTGAGTTGATTTTTATCACTGATGTTCAAGGCTAGCTTGCCTATTAAGCAGTATTATGCTGTTGAAAATGTTTCCTTTTTCAATTAGGTATTCTGCTAATGTTTCTGGAACAACTGGTGTAAATGTTTTGTGGGAGAACAGGCCTCCTCAGGAATTTCTTATCAGTAATCCCCTGCTGTAAATATGGATTCTGTTTGTGATAATTTGACATGCACAGCCTTTGAAAGTCTGTAGTCTGGAGCCATCCTTGCTCTTTGGAATGACAACATTTGCAGTAGTCTGTCATGCTAAGAGTAATCCAATTTAGAAATTATTTACACAGTGGTTTCTGTGTAATTTAGGTTCAGCATTGCCATGAAGATTTTTTGAGTTCTATGCCATAAATATCTCTTAAGCTTCTGTGTCTATCTTTTGTTGAAAAAATGGCATATTATCCTTTGACCTAGCTATGTAAGAAGATTCGCCAATGACTCAATCTTTTCTACTTAAAATAAATCTTTCAATCCTAATTTAATTCAGATAAATAGTCGAATTTATTCTACTCTGCCCCACTTTAATGCTGAAGTGCCTATATAGTTGTATCAATTGTTTTCTTATCATTTAGTGGTATATGGTTACTATAGTGCACATCTATAACCGCTGGAAGAACAGTGAACTTCGATGTTATGTGAATGGGGAGCTGGCATCTTATGGAGAGATAACGTGGTTTGTCAACACCAGTGATGTAAGTGATCCCTGTATACTAATTGCTGTAGCTGATCATCTTGATGGATTAAATAGATATCCTTTGCCATTTTTTTAATAAGCCTCCCCCATTTTATGCATTTAAAAATAATGTTGATATTAAATTAGCCATTTTTTGGTAGAGGCATAGATTCTGCTCTTACACATCTCAGAGTTTTTCTGCTGAGATCTTGAAATGTTTGTTTTGTATAAAAATTATTCCTTGAAAATATGCATATTCTTTGCATAATTTGCTTGTGTAGCATAGATTAAACCCTTTTACTTGGTTCTGTTTCATTTTCAGACATTTGACAAATGTTTCCTGGGTTCTTCAGAAACAGCAGATGCCAATCGAGTGTTCTGTGGGCAAATGACATCTGTTTACCTTTTTAGTGAGGCTCTCAATGCTGCTCAGATCTTTGCCATCTATCAGCTTGGTCTGGGATATAAGGTATTTTAGAATTGACTGTAAAGCTTCTGAAGTTTAGTTCTGATAAGACTCTTTATGGTGGGTTTTAAGAATGTTGCGGCACATCTGTGTCCTTCTAAAAATGTTCTTACTGAATAATCTTTTTATTAAACTCTTCTATGTTTCTTCTATAAGCCTATGTATCACCTCACAGGCTACAAGTAAGCATTAATTCAGTTATTTAATTTCTCATTAAAATATTGTGTTCCTGCTTCCTTCTCAATATTTTCATGTTGGTCTTTGTGAGAGAGGGAGTCTCTTTTTCATTAATGCTGAAAACTTTAGATCAAGTATGATGTATTTGGTTTAGAATTGTAGCTTTGTAGATGATTGTGCTAGACAACAATTTTTTTTAATGTGTGACGTTAGTGCTGAAGATTAGTTTTGTTGCAGTGATTTATTGTTTGTTTTGTCATAGCCTGAGGGGTGCTAATTGGAGACTGTTATTCGCTAGCAGCTGTACAAACATACGCTAAAAAGATGGTTCCAATTCTGTCTGCTCCTCAATTATTAGTTCCTTCTGAGTGAACATTGCTGACTGTCATTCTGTTTCCTGGTTAATCTGTTCCTTTTACATTACCCACCATTTTGGCAATGTCACTCTTCAGGGGATGAAAAGAAAAAATCTGTAGTTTTATTTCTGTAGGATTGACTTTGAGTCAGTGTTCTTAAGCGACCCTTTCTTCTCAAAATATTGCTAGATTGAAGAGGCGATGTTCTAGTAATTTTCTGGCAATAGTTGTGTTCTGAACTGTACTCTTAATGTATATATGTGTAATCGATGTTTTTTTTCCCTTTTTTCTTTCCTCAACCCTGCTCCCCAATCCAGGGAACATTCAAATTCAAGGCAGAAAGTGATCTCTTCCTTCCTGAACATCACAAATTGTTGCTGTATGATGGCAAACTATCCAGTGCTATTGCTTTTATGTACAATCCAAGGGCTACAGATGCACAACTATGTCTAGAGTCATCCCCTAAGGATAACCCATCTATTTTTGTTCATTCACCACATGCCCTCATGCTGCAGGTATATTAACATTTTCATAGATTTGGAGGTTGCAGATGATTTCTGTTTGAAATCCTAAAAATTAAGTTTGATAGGGACTTGGAGAAGATAGAGAACGGCTGATAGCTTGGGGTTGTCCCTGGTGCTACCTCCCCTGTTTTTTTGAATCAATATGGGCACACAAGAATCCTAAGAAAAATGTTGATTTTATCAAAGCTATAACCTAAAAAAGAAAGTAATTATTACAAAGCCTGTGTTAACTTCAAGAAAAAAATCCTTCTTCCTCATTTCTGACATATGTTCATTCTCCTAGTGATACTACCTATCTCCATCCTTTGCTCTCTTGATGTGCTACTCTTTTCTTCCCTACGCTTTGAACCCCTTTATCTTTTTTGTTTTGTTTTCCAGAAGCTTTTCATGTGTTCTGTTTTACAGTTTCTCCATTATTAAAGACTTGTTTTAGAAATTGCATACTACTTCCTGTATATTCATCTGAATGTCTACACTGTAGTCTGTATCTAAAACAGTAGGTCAGCTGGCCTGGGCATTTTGTGTGGCTGTGGCAGCCAGTTTACCACTTGCTGTTTCTTTGTATTTGGTAATAATACAAGACTTGTACTGAAGAAATTTTGGAGTGTTTCTAATGAACTTTTTAGCAGTTTCTGAAGGAGATTTCAATATTTCTTAATTCTTCTTTGTCAGGATGTGAAAGCAGTCTTAACGCATTCTATCCAAAGTGCCCTGCACTCCATTGGAGGAGTGCAGGTACTTTTCCCTCTCTTTGCACAGTTAGACTATAGGCAATATTCATCGGACCACATTGACACAACTGTTTGGTGAGTGCATGTACTTATTGTGTTCTGTTTTATTTGTTTTGTTTTTTTGTTTTGTTTTGTTTGGGGTTTTTTTTAGGAAAATTAACTCTTTTTTGAGTGGTGTAGTAGTTTTAATTGTCTTGGGCAACAATGAGTTATGTCTAACAACAAAAAGATGGCCTTGTTACAGGCAGGGCCTCAAAGTGATAGGCTTATTTGTACCAAATTTTCCATGAAAGTTCACACAGAATCAATATGTACGCATATTTTCTACTTCACTGTTTTTTTTGTGTAACAGAATTACAGTTCTCTTGAGCTCACTTCTGTTGTGGAGAAAATGTACTGGGGAAGCCTTCAGACTTTTTTGGAAGATAACTGTTACTCAGTGTTGTTGCCAGGCATTTCCTGTGATTTCAGCTCCATTTCAGCTCAGTCCAACTTTGGAACATCCATGCACAGAAACTGGTGGAGCTCCTAAAAGAGTAGTGTTAATAGCAAAGGGATTGTTTTTTAGAATTCTGGTGTAGTTTGCTCTGTTTCATTGCAAAACAGTTATGAAAGGGTGGTCACAATGTTCCTTCAGCCCAGTTGTGCATTCCTGGGCCTCTCCTGAGCTGGCTCAGACTTGGGCATTTATGTGATGAATCAGACATTGGATTCAGCTGCAAATTGAATCAGAGGGGTTTTCAGCTGGCTATGGTCTTGATTCGTAGCTACTGGGAGGTGGGGGAGGACATGGACATTCCTTCTGGCAGCAGCATAGAGTTGAATTAGCTTGAATCAATACTAAAGCTGTGTTTAGAAAAATATTTCCAATATCTGCTTGTCTGAAAGCAGTGGGAAGTGGAATGGCATTTATTACTGATTTTGCCAAAGTTTGTAAATGAAGTACAAAGCAGAGAGAAGGACACACTTAACTGTTGCCTTTCTGCAAGAATGTAAGTTTGGAAGAATTTTTCTATTGTATGGTTGTATCAGAATCCAGAATTCTGTTAGAAATATGTTAATTGAAAGCAAGAAGTTGGAACTTTCAACACGTAGTCTTTTTGTTTTAAAAATTTGCATCTGAGCATTTATATAACACATTGCATGTATCTCTGGGCTGTGTGATGAAAGTGTTCATTTGGAAATACTTTGTCTCATCGTAACTCTTTAAAACATCTTTCTTTACTAAAACATTATGTTTTTCAGTTCCACTTTATTGGCTTTCATCATGGAGTTGTTGAAGAACTCAATTGCTATGCAAGAACAGATGCTTTCTTGTAAGGGCTTCCTTGTGATAGGTTATAGCTTAGAAAAGGTAAAGAAATCTTTTCTTGATGTCTGACATTGTTGTTGAATTTTTTTGAGAGAACTGTTTTTGCTAGGCCGTTTCAGGGCTCTTCCTTAAATGCATCTTCTTTTACAGTCTTCCAAAGCCCATGTTACCCGAGCTGTATTAGATCTTTGCCTTGCCTTTTCAAAATACCTGAGCAACTTGCACAATGGGGTGCCCTTGCTGAAGCAGCTGTGTGATCATGTTCTCCTTAATCCTGCAATATGGATTCATATTCCAGCACAGGTAAAATTGCTTATCCTTATATATAAAATATCTTGGGATGCAGAGATTTGGGAGTGTTGAGAATAAGCTTGGACTCTCCAAGCATTATAGGTCCTGGCTACCCAGCAGATGCCATGCAGGAACTGTTTTCAGGCTCTGCTTTTTGGCATGTAGCTGTCCAGTTTTGCAGACTCCCAAGGTTTTCAGACTTCGGAAACTTGCAGTGTTCTCCAGAACAGAGTTGAGAGTGACTTCTGAAGTTGTTGACCCAGTCAGTGTTGTAGACTGAAAAGGAATTTTGGATGGATTAGTTAGCAAAGCCACATCAGTTTTTAAGATAAATTATCCTGGTGTCAGATTTGAAGTCTTCAATTGATGTATGCACTGCAGAGTATTTTTGCTCTGGTGAATCTGTGTTCTCTGAGAATGAACAGTTTTGATGGAAACTTACCTGTTGGTTCAGCTTGAAACCTTTTTGCCCGAATTTTCTGATCCCAGTCATAAGGGTTTGTTTACCATTCCAAAACTGAGACAGAAGTAACAGTGCTACTGTTGAAGTCACTGTAAAACATTTGTTTGCTACAGCAAAATTAAATTTTAAGTATTATTCAAGTTGTCATTCTCAGAAGAAAAATGGAAATATATGTAAATAATCAAGCCTGTAATGAATACTTAAGCCTATAATAAATATGCACCTTTCTATAATACTTCCTATGTGACCCTATTCTTAACAGGGAGCTTGGACTAGATGATCTCCAGAGGTGCCTTCCAGTTTCAGCCTTTGTGATTGCGTGAATACCATGCTTTCTTGCTCCTATGAGCATGGACCAGCTTAAAAAAACAACAGCACTCTAGAAAGAAAATCAAAGTTTTTAGCAGTTTGCAAAGGTTTTAAGAGCTTTGTGATTGAGCTCCGTGGAGAAAATGTATTTCTTTAAGACATTTTAATAAATGAAATTTAAGAGTGCAGTTGTCTGATACGGTGCCTTTTTGCTGTAATGATTTTCAGTCTCCTGATTGGGTATTGCAGGTTCAGCTGATCTTGTACACTTACCTGTCTACTGAGTTTGTTGGCACTGTTAACATATACGGTGCAATCCGTCGAGTTGGGACAGTTCTCCTGGTCATGCATACCCTAAAGTATTACTACTGGGTAGTGAATCCCCAGGATCGCAGTGGTATAACTCCCAAAGGCATAGGTATGTATTCATTTCTAATCTCACAAGTGGATGTTTGTTTTAAAGGAAGTGTTGAACGCAATATATAGAACAGAACCCAAATTGTTCCAGAAAGAATTTTATTTTAATGGAGTGGGTTCATTGTAACAGGTCAAGCAGTGTGCTTTTGTCCATAGGGTTTTTTGAAAGCTGCTTTTCCCAGTCTAATGGAAACTTTCCCCAGAAGTCATCCCCTGTCATCAAAGACCTGTGTGTATTAATACTAGATAGAACTGGGTAGAGAACTGATAGGGTTTGTGAAGGGCAGAGCTGTGCCTGAGAATGTGGTCTCTTTACAAAGCTTGTTCAACTACTGGACAGTCTTTAGTTGCTTTTAATATCTGTTGATGGTAGCAAGATAGCTGAAAACAAGCATACTGAGTTTATATGACAGGTGTGGGGATCTGAACTTGTTGGAAAGCTGCTTAATAAGTGTGCTTAATCCAGACAGCAAGCTCATGGTGAAAGAAGTAATGAGAAACTTAGAACAGGTGTTTAGTACTTGTCATTGACACACAACATAGGACAAGAGTACTGATTCTAAGAAAGAAGCAGAGGGAATAGCTGCTTGACTGAGGATTCCAATACTCTAAAAGGAACTAGAAGTGAAATGTGTTCCAGCATAACATAAACACATGTGGATGGAACTGGCACAGATAAGGGAATTAATGCTGTTTGGAAGTATGACTTTACAACTCTTCTAATTGTAGTTTTGTGGTTTATGGGCTTGGGCAGACAGCCTTGGCAAAGGGAGAACAACTTAGAGCTCTACTCATTCCTGCAATGAAGAAAGGCTCTGGAATTTCAGAGAAAGCAGCAGGTGATGAAAGAGAGCTAGATATACTGGGAGTGGGAACTCCTTAGATGTGTCTGACTTCTGCTGTCAATTTCCCAAAATGACCAACTCTTCCTGTTTGAGGGTTGCAATGATTGTTCTGTTGTATTTTGCATCCTGTAGGGAGCAACACGTGTGTTTTCTCCTTTCTTTTTAGCAAAGACACGGATTTACTTTATTAGTTTCTGAACTGATTTATTGAGCCTGAGGCAAGAGTATGTGTAAGATAGTCTTACTAGTACAGTT
The DNA here is from genome assembly GCA_025447955.1 of Psilopsiagon aurifrons. Lineage (NCBI taxonomy): Eukaryota > Metazoa > Chordata > Aves > Psittaciformes > Psittacidae > Psilopsiagon > Psilopsiagon aurifrons. The sequence continues at coordinate 22,475 of JAOEHY010049788.1, forward strand.
TAATGGCTTATTTTGGCTAGGCTGGTCTGTATTGAAAATACCAATTCTTAAAACCAAATATGCCTGTAGGCCTATACTGTGTAAAAGCAGACTGTATGATCACTTACTTTTGTTAGTTGATTTGCTTTTCCATGATGATTAAGACCATAAGAACTATGAACTTAAGAGCAAGCATAAAAACTGTCCCCAGAAATGTATTTACAGCAGTTTATTTGCTTTCTACATGAAAGCTTTTACTTGGCTTTGACATTTTGTTGCGCTTGTTTTGTTAACCTTTCCTCTCTGGGGAATTACTCAGTGTTTCAGCATTTAAAATGTTCTGGTGAAAGTCTGCTTCACACAGGAATTGCAGAAGCAAGTCCTTTTGACTTTGAGTTAACAAATGAAATCATGGCATTGTAAGACAGATTGTTGTTGTGATGTACCCAGTGTGTAATAATGGCGTGTAGTTCTTCCTTTGAACTTTAGCAGAAGAATTTTAAAAACAGTTGTAAACTGCAAAAATTTAAAATCTCGGAATTCTGACATAAATTTCTTATATCAACTTTTTTCCTTGCATGAAGTTGGTTCATAGACACTGCAAGGAAGTGTTAAAATAATGAAAAGAATTTAGAGGGCTTTAGAAAACTATTTAATAAAAGCTTTAGTAGAACCTCACTGGTTGGTCATTCTGCTAATAAAAAGTGAAGAAATGCATTGCTCTTTTGTAGTGGAGAAAGATAGCTTTAGTCAGAATTGTGCCCTCTTTATGCAGAAATGCATTTTACATTTTCTTTTTGTGAAAATACATACTGGTCAAGTAAGAACTGATAATTTGCATTTCATTTATCTACTTTTCTTTTTTTGTAGATGGGCCACGGCCTACTCAAAAAGAGATTTTATCTCTGCGAGCATTCTTGTTGATGTTCATTAAACAGCTAGTGATGAAGGTAGGAAAACTTTAAATCATGATCGGATATCTAAGTTTCCTTTCATAAAGAAATACTCTTAAATATGGCCTTTTTTCGAAGAATATTAAAATTTGTAAGCAAATAAATTAATAGAAATACCCTGTAAAGTTCATCTTTTTGTTGCAGCTCTTGCAATAGACAGCAGTGCTGAAGATGCATTTTTCCTCCTTTTTAAGCTGTTTTTATTAAAAGTGGAGCAGTTAAATGAATAACTTAGGAATGTTTACTACTGTGAAAATAAGTACTTTATTTCATTTTGTTGGTTTGTTTTTTTTTCTTAACAAAAGCAGTATTACCTGCATCAAAAATGCTTAGATTTAAGAGCAAACTTTGACATTAAATGCTGTGGGCAACAGAGGAGGGTAAGAAGGACACTGTCAATAAGTTCCAGAACTGTTAGAGTAATATTGAGATTCAACACTTCTACTACTTACAGACTCTTCTTCACCCTTTCCTATTTTAAGCTTTGACCTCTCTTCATCTCTTGTTTCTGTAGGCTGACTTCTCTGTGTTTGAATCTAGCTCCCTTTTCCCCTCTTTCCTGTGTTGCCTAAGGGACTAGTGTGCTATCTCTGGGCTCCTACTCTTAGCCCCAACAGTTACTGTGGAGTAGTAGCTATCAGAAAAGTTCTGCTCTTGACTCTTGTACTCTTACTTCAATTGCAGAGCATCCAATTTAAAAAATCAGGGACAATTTAGCCATCAAACTCTAATAGACTTTCATTAAGTGTTAGCTTAATCTTTTTCCATTTTTTTTTCCCATTTTTTTCCTTTTTTTTTTTTTTTTAATTTGTCAGAGATTTTCAACTTGGATGGTTTTGGATAGAGTTTCACAAGGGCGGTAAAAAGCCCATCATAGGAGTTTGATTATTCTGCTAATTTTCTATTTGTGCAGTAGTGCAGAATATTTTTGGGAAATGAGAGATTTGCAAAGAAAAAAATGAAAGCCCTAGAAATGAAGAAGCCTGCTTTTCCGTACCCTTTTGCTTTAGAAACTGTTTGTTTTTATTATATTTTCATCAAAAAGACCTCAAGGCCTGTTCCTGACACAGATGCCGTAAATGTTTTAAATTTTTTGCAAAGTTGATAGCAACTGCGGATAGAATTCTGTAGTGGAAAATAAAAAGCAAACTCAGCTGTAGCTATGCTTAACAGGCTTATAATTAAACACCCAGGTCTACTTTTGAATCCTCTTTGCCACCTCTCATTGAAATTGTCTGTATCAATTAATATGTTACTCTAGCAATTTCATGTACTGTATTACTATCTAGCTTATTTTTATGCCTGTATTGGAGTTGTCTTAAAGCACTTTTATAATCTTCAGCAGATATATTTTGAGTAGGGAAAAAGGGTGCCTTCTAACTATGAAGCTATTATGGTACCAAGTGAAAACAAATTTCTGTTTTTGGACTTGCTCTGTATATAACCACTGCTTGTAATAATGCTCTTTTGGAAGGGGTACTTTTGTGCTTGAAGGATGATTGTTAGTAACCTGTTGTTTTTTTTTTTTTAAGGACTATGGAATAAAAGAAGATGAATTGCAGGCAATCCTCAATTATCTGCTCACTATACATGAGGTAATTTTTAATTTGGGGTGTGTGTGGGAGGAGCAGTGTAATGCTACTACTGTTTACTACCAACCAATAGTGAAATATTTTCAAATATTACCTACTTTATGCCACAAGATGGCTCTGCAGAAGAAATAGCATTGTCCAACTCTAGTATCGTGTGCTGAATTGTCAATATTCCTGCAGTGATTTAAGCACTATGTTCAATGTTAGATTGAAGTTCATTAAGCCAGTAAGTCAAAAAGCTCTCTTATGTTGTTCCGCAAACTGATTTACCAAGCAGAAAAACAGATGGTGAGACTGACTTAAAAAAAAGACCAAACCTTGTTTCAAGCTGCTGAAGTTATATTTTTTTTTGTTTTTCTCTCCTTTTTATTTTGCTTCTTAAATAAAGCAATAAAATTGAAAACATGCATTAAAAAATAAAGATATATGCTAATGGAATCTAAGAGAAGTATATAAACTTAATTGGGAGAAAACATTGGTTACCACTGATACATCTGCATCTTCATATTTTAGCACCAGGAAAAGGCACTTTATGCCAGATGCAACATCAAAGACCAGGGAAATGGGGACATAAATCTAAGTGATCTCATCCCTGTAAGGGTGCTTGAAATGGGTAAAATAAGGAATTAATTGAACTTCATTTCAAGCAGTACGGTTGTTTTTTCTTCTCTTGTTTACCACCTATATTTCCCTTTTATTCTCTGTGCTGGTTACTGCTATGTGGTAGTACCATGGAGAAGCAATTTAAATCATTCTATTTCATGTGGTGAAAAAATAAGAATCTTAGTAACATGTATGAGTAAACCAAAATGGCATAAGCTTTGTATAGCCTTCAAATGGGGAGGTGATATTTTAACAGTCCTGGGAGTTTGCATGGTCAGGTCTAAAAGATCCATGAAATCTGAATCCCACAGGTTTGTAAATTCTGAAAGCCATCAACAAATCAGAGTAAAATTCAGCCTTCTCATAGAGCTCATTCATCAATAATTGTGCCTGTAATGTAAGCTAATAATATCAGTTGAATACAGTTGTTCAGGGGGTGTAAAACTGGTTTTCTAATAGAGAAAGAATCGGAATATATTTGTTCAAATTGCTAGAAAGTGGTAGTGTATTTTGATTTGCCTTTTTTTCTTTTTTCTTTAAATAAGCTTTCATTTCAATACCACAAAGAATGGGAGAAGACAGTTGCATTCCTACTCCATAGGTGATTTTTAGTTATGATTAACTTGGGACAAATTAATAAATGGTAGCTTAGAGCGCTTTAGACACATAGAATGGAAGACTTTACTGTGCAGCTTGAATTACCCATTTTAAATGTTGTCTGTGGCAGGTGATGGTATTTTTTTTCCTTGGGTGGGCATTTATTAGAAGAGATTTTGCATTAAACACCACCTTGTGCCCCTGAAAGCATGCAGCAGTTCCTGTGCTGCTCCTGTGTAGTAAAAGAACAGGAAATATACATGCAAACAGATGAGCATGTGTGTGGAATGAAGTAGTCCAGTAGTCCATTCCCTTACAAAGGCTTACGTCACAAACAAATGTATCACTACTCATTCTAAAAACGGTTTTGGGAATTTTTGAAACATTTTCTCTTGCACTTGCCTGTAATTTCTATGCATCTTTTGATTCTGGCCTAATTGATTTGGGCCTTAGTTTACTGTTACTTTGCAGATGACTCTGAAATGTTTTCTAGCGGTTCTTTTAGCCAAAGAAATGTTCTAGTGATATGCGTTTTTAATTCAAATTTGTAACTTTCATTTAACAGGATGACAATCTAATGGATGTCTTACAGTTGCTTGTTGCTCTGATGTCAGAGCATCCCAGTTCTATGATCCCTGCTTTTGATCAGAGGAATGGATTACAGTAAGTTTGAATTTTGTAAATGGGCAAACGGAAATAGTATTTTGACTATTTTGCTGCTTTCTTGAATTCTCATGAAATCTAAAAAGTCCTGGTCAGTGTATGTTACAGTCTTAGACTGCTCATCTTGGAGATTTTTTGTCCAGGGGTTTTTTGTGTCCAGGTATTCTTTTGACAAGAGGTGATGTTGGATTTATTATCGATAAGGTGTCTTTTTTTAAATGTTTCCGAGCTGTCAGTCACACTTAAGCAGGTAGTGATCAATTTGTTGATCATGTGTTGATGTTAAGTCTTCGTCTACTAGTGCATAGTCCTTAGCCTCCCATTCTTGAATATGTTTTAGAACTGAAAGTGGGCTGACAAAAATTGGTTTGAATTTCTTCTGATCTTCTTTATTTCCCCCTTCTTCCCCTCTTTTTTTTTTTTTTTCCACATGTGAAGCATTATTGGTATTTTGCAGAAGAAATCTTTTGTTTAAATTTAGCGCTTTGTGGTGTGGATTGTTCACAGTCTCTTTTTACTAACAAACAGAAAAGTATGGTTTAACACCACTGTGAGAGAAAAGTAGTGTAAGTTGCAAGTTCTGGTAACAGTAAAAGCACAAAAGAAGATCTACTGGAAAAAGATTTAGTTATGACTCTGGTTTTGTGTTGTGGCTCTCAGAGGGTGGTTGCGTTATGGGACTTTTCTAATCTAAAATGAACATGCCTGGACACAGTAGGGGAGGAATTGGAACAGGCAAACAAATGTAAGAACTATTCCTAGAAGGGTATGTGGAGTAGTAATTCTCTCTCTGGGTAAAGGCAAAGTCTCATTTCATACATTTTGTTGCACCTATTGGTTAACCCCTATTTATACATATATTTTTTTCTGTTGCCCTTTCTCAAGAGACAGCATTCAGGCCTGTTCATAATTGTTTTCTCCATTTTTAGTGTTAGGCTGACTTTCTTTACCTATTTTCTGCAGCTTTGTCTTCATTTGTATGGTAATGTATTATGCTATGGGAAACTAATAAAGCCTCTAAATAATAACAGTATTTGAATGTCACATTGAGTCTCCAGTGCAATATGTTTGTTTTTATTTAACAACTGGCAGTAGACACTTTCTTTTTTATTAACTAGTATATGGGCAAGTCAGTATGAATAGTGAGTCCAGAGTGAGAAATCACTTTGCTTTCCTGTCTTATTTGTTGCATTTTTTGGTTTTGTATTGTACCCAGTCTCTTAACAGGTTGTTTGTATTCATATTGATACATATACTTTTTGCAATTAGAACACCATATTCTTGACATTTAAAAATAATTTTACAAAGCTTCATAAATATTTGGAGTTTTTAATAATTTAAATTTAAGAAGTAACAAATCTACTAAAGAAATAATAAGGGTAAGGAAATATTTTTTCCCCCCTCTGAGTTAGGTAACCTTCATACTGTTTTGTTACGACAAGCAGTAAAATTGATTATATTGCTTGAATGTACATTGTAACATGGGCTTGCTCGTTCGTTGGATTCTTTAGTTGCTCTGGCTGTAGCTTTCTCCAAGATAAGTTATTTGTTATAGATAACTGTGTTTTAATCACTTCTAGGTTGTCACCTAAATTGTAGTATAGAAGTGTTTTGGTTTTGTTTTTTTCTTAGTTTAGGTAGGTGACTTTTTTAGGTACTTTAAAGTGAAGGAGAGTATCACTAGTAGTGAACGCTCAGTTACGTATAGATAAGAACTAAAACCTTAAGTCAGTCCTTTGAACCCTTTATAGTTGGCTTATCTAAAATGCCCTATTGTAATGTGGGATGTTTTTAAAAGTTTCAACAATAACTGAAGTTATATTTTTTTCTTTTCTTTTTTTTTTTAAAAAAAAAAAAACCTAATAAAGTGATACAAATTTCTTAAATTTTCCCAGCAAATATTCACAGTAAAGGCTGAGCATTCTGCCTTCTGTGAAGTTCCAACTTCATTTCATGGAGCATTAGGAAATTAATTTTTTGTTTTCTAGAGAGAGCTTAGTAGTCCACTTAGGTATAAGCTAAATTATATTCACAAATTCAAAGATCTGTCCAATACTGTGAATCATAGCCCAACTAAAATCAGATAGAGACATGGTCATAAGCACTTTTATGCCTGAAAAGTTAGCAATGAGTGAAATTAGATGCAATTGGTAAATACATTTTGATGTCTTACTTTTTATGGGAGATTAACAAAGATCAAAAACTTCCATTTGTTATTCTTTGCATTGACAGAAGGCCAATGTTAGAATTTTTCACTGTATAAATAAGCTATACTTAATGAAAGAATAAATGCAAATAAACTTTTGAGGAGCTAGGATTAAATATTAGTCTGATTTCTTTTTACACTGGGGAGTGGCAGGCAGGGATACACATGATGAGATCTGGGCAGTGTTACAGATTGAATTGGTAATGTAAAATACATTTAAGGTTACTGGACACTTCTCACTGTAAGACTGTACTTTCAATTGTTTATTAATTTATTAGACTTTTATCAGTTACATTGACACTTTCCTTGCTGTGTTGGTTGCACCCATTCTCTTTCTCGGGAAAACTTCAGCACGAATCTTTCAGCTAGTCAATTCTAGTACTTTGCTACAGACATGCCCCTTGCTCTCTTCGGCTTTATTTTAAATCTTCTTAGTGGCAAGTCATAACTAGGTGTAGAGCACAATTATAAGGAGGTGAAGGGCAGAAACCAATGGAGGTGAAATGAGAATGCCTTCTGACTTGGTGTCTTCCTCTGTCCCTCCTGAGGGAGCAACAGTATGCACAGATGTCAAGTGTTAGTGCTGGTAATAAATCCTACTCCATACATGGCAATTCCTATCCAGCCACATTTATACCAAAACAACACTTAGTTTTCTGGATAATATACCAGATTAAGACAGTTGTCAATGTAGGGATTGTAGCAGCCTTTCAAAGCATGTTTTATGTATTGATATTTGTGAGGAATTTAAATTTGACTAGAAATCTCTAAATGTAATTATAAAATGAGAAATCACAGACTGTTTTGACGTTAACAGAAATGTCATGCTGGTTTTTGTAGCATTAGTAATTCTTTAGAAGTAGGATCAGATACAAATTTATTTGCAGTTCACTGAGTTAATTTGTCTTTCCAGAATTTGCTGTGTATTTCAGTTATTTTAAGAAGCCTTGTGTTCTCTTTATTTAGGGTTGTCTACAAACTTTTAGCATCACAAAGTGAAGGCATCAGGGTGCAAGCTCTAAAAGTGATGGGATATTTCCTAAAGCATCTGGCTCCAAAGTAAGTACTGGTTTAGGTCTTGAAACAACCTCCCCCAAAAAAGAAGGAAAAAGGGTAGGTTGTGACATGTATGTGACATATATTGGTTTGTGAATATGTTATTTGGTGTGTATATGTGCACGCATGTTTGTATGTAGCGTAAAAAAAGCCATATTGGAGGTTAATCACTAAATATGCTTCATTGAATTGAAGCTGCTATTCTTCAAGTACTCTTCAATTTGTTTGTCATTAATACATTTCTGATGTGGTGGAAGTACTTGTTACTAGCAACTCGTGTCCAGGCATTATCACTTCCTAAGCAAGGTCTTTTAATAGTTTGTTGTGGTATGGCTGTCTGCCTTTTAAAATGGTCTTTTTCTATAATTCTGCTGAAATCGTTAGCAGGAATTAGACTGGTAAGATTTGGACACTGTGCTACTGAGAAATCCTAGACTTAGTATGTCTCTAGCTGCCTCCAGTAGTAGGTAACTACTGAGATCGCTGTCCATGGTTATATTTTTGAGTGAAATGAGGACGAAGACTCCCTTTCCAGAGTGGTTATCAAGAAATCCCTAAGGTGTATTTTAGCTTTTAGGGCCCTGGGTGGGTGGATCACATTTATGGATGAAAGCTAGCTGTCTCCTGTCTGACTTCAGGCAATGACTTGTCCTTTCAGAATTTGAATCCTTGCCCTTTTTCTTAACCAAAAGTGAAAGACTTGGAGAGCATAAAAGAAAAAGATGATTTTAGTAATTTCATATTTCTTGAGGCAAGCTTTTTAAACTTTGTTTCCCCTAAAGCAAGTTGAACACAGAAGTTTATTTTCTCTTTCTGTGCTATTTTAGGAGAAAAGCTGAAGTCATGCTTGGACATGGATTGTTCTCTTTGTTGGCTGAAAGGCTGATGCTTCAGACAAGTTTAATCACCATGACCACGTACAATGTGCTATTTGAGGTAGTAATATACTGTAGTTAGGATCCAATCTTCCTAATTATTTGTAAGACATTGTTAGAAAATTGCTTACATATTTGTGCTGATACGTTCCAGATGACATTAAACCTTGGTGCGATGCTGCTGAGCGCTGCTTTCTTCTTTTCTCCAAAGCTGACTACTTGAGATCCAACCGCCCCTTAACTCGGTTATGCTCATTATGAATAATTATAGATAATGAATAACCTGAGTGTCTCAAGCAGACACTCATATATATGTAGAATTTTGTTATAGCAATGATGTTGCCTTATGATGATTGTTCTGGTTAGACTGAGGTTTCTTTTCCAGTGTATTTAAAATAACAGTGTGTGCTTAAGAGGAAGCAAAAAACTGTAGTTCAGAGTAAAATTTTAGGGACAGAATGAAATAAATTATCAAGAAAGGCAACAAATGAGGTTTTTTGAATAATTTTTAGAACTATGGTGAAATAACAATGCTGCTGTGTGAAGGATGTGTCCGACTATTTTTCAGTAAGCTGTCTTTATGAGCATTAATATGACATCTTCTTCTTTCTTGCTAGATTCTGACTGAACAGATTTGCACTCAGGTGATACATAAACAACATCCTGACCCAGATTCAACAGTGAAGATACAAAATCCTCGTAAGAATGATACACGTTTCCAAATGCTGTCATAAGAAAAGTCTACTCTAAAAAGAACATGAGAAAGCTTATTAATTACATCATCAGTCTTAATTCCCATCTCAGTTTTATGTTGTCTTTCATGTTGAAAGAAAGATAACGTGCATTTAGTTGGAGTTATTTAGGAAGTATGTGTTCGTAGCCTTTTGAAAGAAGTTTTATGTGTCTAAATGTGTATATAGTTCATAACTCACCCTTTTTGGCTGTGCAGTCATGTTATGAAATGTTTTTTCAAAACTTGCATGCACAAGATCCTTTGATTTAATACATGGTAAGGTTCCAGCAAAATTCTGATTGCATTATTTAGTGATGTCAGACTAAAATTACCTGATACATGGAAACAGCCTTCATCTTAAATTATATTCAGTATGACAACACTAGATGGAAAGTAGGAAAAATGTATCTGCTCACTGTTTTGGTTAGCTTACTCTATGGATAATACCTTGTTATGAAACTTTAGATGCCTTTTGAACTAAGTGAAAATACTTATCTCCTCGCCTGAGTTATGTGTATTATTAATGCGCTCTGTATGTAATACAGTGGACTTATGATAGCTTTGGGAGTTAATTTTTTCAGAGAAATAATAGATTGTTCACTTTCATCGTTGTTTTGCCATTGAAAGTAAGCCATAGTTGTGAGTTTGCTTCATGCGGAAAGTTGGGGAAGCGAAAGGAAAGCAAAGCAGATACAGAGGAAAGAAGTCTGGTTGCAGCATATCATTTGCCTTCTGGTAAATCTCTATGAAGCAAGAGATGCAGGGGCATTTCTCTTACTTTCTTTTAATATTTTTGCAGGTGGCAGTCGCTGCTATGGTTATTTGTAGTGTGAGGTATGAGTCTGGAATTATCTAGGTATAGCAGGCAGAGTTACTTCTAAAGTACTTTTTTTAAGATCAGTGCTAATATTATCAGATAAGGAATTTCTGGTTTTAAGGAGATTGTCCAAGGTGAGCTATAAGTGTCATAGCAACTGTGTTCAAATTGCAGCATCATTTATTTACAAAGTTTATTTAAAAAAAAGGAATTTGAACAGTGACTGCCTCAGTGCTTCAGAAAGTAGAATATACCCATAATTTTGATTGTCTCCTAAAGCAGAGAAAACATCATGCTCAGAAGAGATGAAATTTTGTATCAGGAGGGTTTTGTCCCCTTTCTCAAACTTTAATGTTATAGCAGAAATTGTTAGGTATAATGGAAGTTGTTCAAATTCTCTGAAAATTCTGTATTACTAAGGTAGAGCAAAATCTACATATTTTTCTCATAAATTAATTTTATAGTGAATGCATTCTAGTATGTGAATTTCCTTAGAAAAAAGGTTCTGACAGATTGATAACTTCTCAGTTGTCATGCAGTAACATTTGTGTTGCTTAAACATGATAATTAAAAAAAAAATAAATCAGAATAATTTAACTTAGATGCCATTTTCTTCAGCTGAATAGGCCTTCGAATCTCCCCAATGGTGACCAGGTTTGAAATGTCTTGAAGGGAAGGGATATTAGTTAAACCTTTTACTCAAAGAGAGATGTACTTTTTCTCAGCATAAAACTTTTTTATGTAAAATCAGTTTTCTTGTATGAAAAATGTTGGAAGATGTGCCGTATTTTTTTGCTGTGCTTAGTAATAATTTGTTGCGTATGAACTGTTTGTACAGAGATTTTGAAGGTTATTGCAATCCTGCTACGTAATTCTCCACAATGTCCAGAAACTCTGGAGGTTCGGCGAGCATTTCTGTCAGATATGATTAAACTTTTTAATAACAGCAGAGAAAATAGGAGGTAAGGCAACTTGCTGTATATGCATGTAATTAACAAGGGCTCTGATTAAATTAGACTCATTAAGCAGATACAGCTTCACAGCTGTTCGGCAAATTCTATATTATAGTCTTCAATATGTAAAATTAGAGAAGTTTTCACATAGCAGTTGTTCTAAACATGCTGAATTCCTAATTTATCAGAAGTATATTTCTAAGATAGATTCTGAAATTTGATTAAACAGCATGTGTGCATTTTGCAGGAGTTTGTTGCAGTGCTCTGTCTGGCAGGAGTGGATGCTTTCCCTTTGCTGTTTTAATCCAAAGACTTCTGAGGAACAAAAGATAACTGAAATGGTGTACACCATATTTCGAATTTTGCTTTACCATGCAATCAAGTATGAGTGGGGTGGCTGGCGTGTTTGGGTGGATACACTGTCGATCACACATTCAAAGGTGAGTGTTTGAAATAGTTGTGAAATTCTGATTTAGATTTAGAGCCTTGAAGTGCTGTAACATACAGTAAGATAGTTTTGAAGTGATAGTCGGTACCTAAATAAGAGCCCAGTGTTTATATTTGTTATTGGGCTTAACTTTCAAATATATGACAGGTAAACGTTAATTTTATTGTTTGAACACAAATATTTTTTGTTGTTGCTTGGGGTTAAAAACATGTAAATTGGAATGGAGCTTTTTCCCTTTCATTTGAAGTGCAAGTTCTCTACATCTGGTGTATTTTAACAATAGGCTTTAAACTAGTAGAACCCAATGGCAGAGGATTGGAACTAGATGATCTTTAAGGTTCCTTTCAACCCAAGCCATTCAATGGTTCTATGATAAATTGTGATAGTAATAGTTTATACTGAAAATGGCCCATATTTTAAAAAAATGAGATAATGAAATTTCAGCATTTCAGCAAAATTTTAGTTCTGGTTTTGCTTTTTAATGAGGGCACAAACACAAGGTGGCGCACCATATCTATTCGTAAACAAAAAATACCTTTTAGTAACATCAAAAGGCTGTAAAACAAACCAGTAAAAAGCAAAGAAATCAAAGTTAAGACAGCTGCTTCAGATGTTAAGCTGTCATGGAATACAGGGTGAGAACACAAATCCTTGCAGTATGAATAAGACTGTTATCCTTTGCTGTTCTTCAGTCTGATTTTTGTTGTTGTTGTTCCAACCAGAATTATATCATTGAAGTTATTAGTGGATCTTTGAACAAGGCACAGTAGTATAAAGGATAACTGCCCAGCCTTATTCTGAAGAGTGAGGTCAGTCTGGGCTTCATCAATATTCTTGTTTCATCAGAAATACATACTTAAGATGAATTGAATTATAAATCATGCATTTATAAATGTGTGCAACTTAATGGTGCAAAAAGGCCATCTGTGGATGCTAAAGATCACTGTATGATTCTAAGGAATTGTTAGCATTTCTGAGGTCTTTGATTCTGTATGAGTTTATTTTTCTCAAGAAAATGCCAGTCTCTGCAGTCAGCAAGAATACTGTTATTTTGCAGGTCTATTTATTGCATTCGTAGTGCAGTGGTGGATTATTGGGCTATGGAGAGACAAACATAGAAACATATAAAAGTGTGTGAAATAATATAGTAACTAAATAGTCACTTATCTAAGTGGAATCCAGGTGCAAAGAATCCAGGGCCAGACTTTTAACCCTTACAGAGATCATGTTGTAGTCTTTGAAGTAGCCTTAATCTTCTTTTGTGTCTTCAAAAAACCTGTTTGCTCTCTTTCCCCCAAACTGCAGAAGGTGTGGGTAGGTCGACTGTACAATAGCAAGCTGCAGCCAGAGTAAAGATCCCCAATGTGCTTTTATAGATACTGGCATAATTTAAAGCATTTGTGTGATTGCTGGGAATTGCTGGGGAAGTGTCCCTGGGAAAAGCTGGAGAGGTGAGTGAAGGAAGGCCACCTTTCTGTCTCTATTTTAGAGAACTCTGGTGTATTGAATTTGCAAGTTATATGGCACACTAACTTACAAGCTATAGTTCTACTCTTGGACTCTTTTTGTAAGATAATGTAATGTCAGAAATACCATTTAAACAGCTGCTATGTCAAAGTGACTAACCAATGGTCTGGAGTCCACAGAGGAAAAAAAAGAAAGAAAAGGTTTTATTGCGATGCCACAGCCAGATGTTAAGAAAAAAGCCATAGTTTTAAAACAGACTAAAAAAATTGAGGTACAGATAATGTTCCTTACCCTCCTTTCTGCATCTACCCTCCCCCCCTCCAAAGGCTTTATGTTTTTGTGCAATACCATAATGAATGAGAAAATTACATGCTTAACTCTTTGTGTTTCCCAGTTTTGGCTCCTGGCATGCTGACATAGTGGGGAATCCTTGGTTGTAGAAGTAACTTCCTGTATCGGTTTTCCCAAGCCCAAGTTGTTGGCTTTCTAGTCAATATGCAAGGACTGTTTGTTCTTCCAACCAGCTTCAGAGGAAGCTGAACAATGGCAAAGTTTAAAGTGTGTGTGTGTCAATGTGGCCAGAGCTAGTGCAGAGTGGTGGTGTAATTTTGAAGGAATCATAAAGGAGTTCAGTTTGTTTGGGCATTGGTTCTAATATTCTCCACTTTCAGAAGCATAGACAGAAATGATTAAACAAAAGCACCCAGAAACTAGCATAGCAGTAGTGTTTCGAATGATGATGCAATAATCAAGGATTATAAAATAGGATTTTTCACCTTTATTATACATCTGTCTTTTGAACTTTTTATAAATAATACATGCAATTTATGCAGCTAGCAATATAAAACTGCATGATATTTCATAACTATCTTTTAATTACAGAAGCATAATTTGGATTAATCACAGAAAAATCTTTCTGATGAAACCTTACAGATCACTTGAAGATGTCCACATAAACTGATATTAATATTTAGTAATAATGATTTTTTATTCCCTCCAATTTTACTTATTTTGAATATTCTGATATCCTGTTATACAGAGATTCATATAGCTTCACACGTAACATAGTATAGACATAATTCAGTGGGCAGTTTGTTTGATACTAAGTGCATCTCAGATGTTTTTGTTTTCTGGCATGCTTTCAAAGTATAGTGAGAATTGGGAACAAAAATATTTCCTTAATATTGCGAAGAGAATAACCAAATTGTATTTTTATTATTTCATCTCTAATTGTATTGGGTTACTGCTTATTTTTCCTTTTTACAACCTTTGCACCATTCTTGCCACTAATTTATAACACCATTCTATGATAAAGAACTAGTACATAAAGGACTAGTGTTACAGAATTGGATAGGTTTTGCAGAGCTACACATCAAGATACATGCAGCTGCTATAAAAAGCCGAAGAAACTCAATTGCAATTTTATTGTCCAGTTTGATAGATTTCCTGCCACCTTTGTAGCAGGGAAGCTGTTTGTCACTGTAACACTCTCCTCCAACAGCTGCACAACGTTTTATAAGCAGCAACCGTTTTCTAGCATAATTGCACTACATTGGTTTGTTTGCACTTGAAATTTAGAAGGCACATGTAACCTTTTTAAAGCCAAATTTCTCAGTGTTACTTATGTATTTTTCTCATTGCCATATTAGATTTTTTGATTTTTCGAAATACACAGTGTGTGCAGTGGTGCTTAATCTGTGCCTTCTAGTTCGATAAAAGTCAAAGAATCATAGAATCATAGAATGGTTAGGGTTGGAAAGGACCTTATGGTTGTCTAATTCCAACCCCTCTGCCATGCTAATGAAAAAATAAAATTGCAACTCCAGTTTGTCTAACTGGACAGTGCTGACTTTATGAAAACATCCAGGAACCTCTGCTTTTTAAACACTGTAACTGTGCTAGCTAGGTCTTAGATTTTACCTGTCTTGCCATGTTGCTTTGTAAAGCAGACCAATGATTTGGGGATTAATAGTAGGAAACAAGTAAAGAGTGGCGCACAACTTGCCTTTTTGACCTTTCAGCTTCCCAAGGTTTTAAAAGAATGTAATGATTTACACAGCATAATGCACTCCTAAATTACCTGAATGTTTAAAACTACTAGTAAGAGCTAACATTTGCTTTTTCCAGGCCTTAAATATATTTGCTACTTAAAATTTGCTTCATGTTGCCATGTCATTTTGTGGAAGAGAAGTTATTTGGGTAAATTCTGGTTTATTTATTATTTTTTAGCAGCTCAAATTTTCAGTAAGACTCAGTAATCTTAATATGTATAGGCTAAAGTTTTACTGCTGTATAAGTTGAAAAATTTTGTTCAGTGATCTGAATGGGAAGAAGTACAATCTTAAAATGCTAGTACTGTGACTTTTAACATACAGTGTATTTTGAAATAAATGTTAGTTTTCAGTCTAAAGTACAGTTGCAATAGACATTAGTAAGTGTCAAGTTCTTTGGTGCTCCACTCACTTCATGCAGGAGGGAAAAAAAAGATGTGTAGAGGGTGTACATGTGCTATGTTTGCCTGATTCTCATCACTGTCGGATGAAGGAAAACTGGCAAAAGCAACAAAGAGTAGGTGCTGGAGGATTTAATATATGATGGCAATTTAAAAACTAATTTGCAGAGAAGAGACCATGGCTCAGTAGTTTTAGAAAGTAACAGGCTATCAGGATCTCTTGAGTCCAAATCCCGTTGGCATTCATGAGTTATTTGGGACAGTTTTGTGTCCATTTTTTCTCCCTGTCTTGAAGGAGGTAAGGTCTTCCACAATGTTATGTGCAGGCATTTTTTTAGCTCTAGTGCATTTGAAGACTTCAGAAGTTCTTCAGTCTTCTGAAAGTGTATCTGCATTTCCCTGAGGGGGGAAGCAGAGGTAGCTAGCCAAGAGGGTTATTGTGCTACTGCAGGTTTTTGGTTTTGAGTTGTGCGATGCCCAGTGTGTTAATGCAGCAAAGCTTGGAGAGATGCAAATGAAGTAGCACAGTTGAAGTGCTTAAATATGGGCTTCATTCTTATGGTAGAAATAGTTATTTATAAAAAGTCCCCAACAACATATGCTTATTCTAGGTGGAAGTGTTGTGTTCAAGGCCAGGTTGCCATGGGGCTTTGAGCAGCAGAGGGATTGGAACTAAATGATCTTTAAGGTCCCTTGAAACCCAAACCATTTTATGAAATTATTCTCAGGGGGTCATTTGATTTACAGAGGGTAGAAGGAATTTGGAGACTAGAATGTGCAGCCTCCTTTAGAGCTATGTACCATCTAGGATGTGTGGTTATGGTGCAATCCTTCAAGTTTGCTAAGTGTTTCCTTGTGGCAGCTTGTTTTGTAGTATATGTGTGGAAAGGCTTTTCCTAATCAATGCCTCTGAGGAAAAGAGTATTTTCATTATTCAGCAGGGGCAACAGTCAGGAGAGGTCTGTACCACCAATGGGTTCTCACACAGGCAGCACGTATGGTTCATGGAAAGCTACTCCGTCTCATTAGTCACTCAGATTGAGAGAAATGTCATGAGTAAAGCTTGCAGGATGATAAAATTTGACTAAATCAAATGAAGAAAAGTGTGAAGTAGGGGATAGGAATACAGTGAGCAAGGTAAACTGAGAATTTATGAAGCACGAAAGAACAGGATCAGCTAGATAGAGGAAGCAGGACAGAAGCCTGGGATGGAGAGTGTAATAGCAATTTACTGCTGGTTGAGAATTTTGAGAGGTCTCAAAAAGAAGAAATGGGGAACCATTTGCAATGGGAAGAACTGATGCATTAAAGGCAGTTGTGAGATCTTTCCTAAGCAAAGATAACCTTTGAAGAGGATGGATTCTCATGTGTATAATTTCATATAAAAATCATTGGCAGATGGGATCTGTGTCTGCAGTTTCAAGAATTGTTAGTGGCCTGGTTTGATGTTTCTGCGGAGTTTGAGGCAAACCTCTGTACTTGCTACTGCCTGTGTTCAGATTGTGGCTGCATTGTGTCTGTGGGGACTGAATGGGGCCTCTGAGCCCTGAGTTGAAATGATGGATGTAGAGTCTTTGCTACAGGGCTGTTGACAACACATGGAGACATTGGAAAAGGATGGCCAAAGAGGGAAGTGCACAAGACCTATAGCTGGATATTATAATGGTGCAGAATGGCGAACACTGAATTGAGTTAAAACGTATTTTTTGTTAAGAACTAAATCTCAAATGTGGACAAGGCAGAATTAGAAAGTCAACTGAACTGCAGAAATGGTGGCAGGGATTGAGATAGAGAGGAAGTATATACCCTGGCAGGATACTGTGTGCATGTCTTGCTATTTAGAAATTAAAAGCAGTCGTTGTAGTAGTGAAAATGAGCAAACACTTTTGATGTGGTGTTTGAATTTATTATGGTATGGTGATGAATTTATTATGGTATGGTGAAGTAACCTATACCTTCACGTGAACTGAAAATAATGCTGCCAACATACATATCTCTCAGATGAGCAGAAACTTTTATGAAATATATTGACTAGTAGTTCCTTTCTTAGTCTAGAAATCGCTTGCATGCATATCTTTTTGTCAAGCTGAGGAGAAAAAAGGCAAAAGTATTGCTACTTAGATGAAGATGCAGGAAAATGAAAATGGCTTAGTATAGGAGTTCCCTCCCTGCCTCATGTATCACTGAATGCTTTTTTGCTGGAAACTTAGATTCCTTGGAACTTCTTATGGAGTGTCCAGCATAATATATGTTAATTTGCTTTTCTTACCTTTTATCTGTGAACAGCTCAGAAATAACCCAGAGATATTCCTCAGGTCGGTGGGTTACAGACTGTAAGTCAGTGTACGGTGCACACAGTACCTTTGTATCTTTCACTTCACTGAATTGAAAATTAGGTTTGATATCTTCAGCTGTTGGTGCCTCCCATGTAAATAGACGTATTTTTGTTTGGTGATTAGTTTTCACTTTTGAACAGCTAGTGTTGCTGGAGGAGAAGTGGCAAAACAGGTCAATGAAGTCCTTGTTAAGATATAAAAACTTGAAACACTTTCTGGAATTATGAAGAGTTTATTGATGGTGTCAGCAGTACAGGAGCTAGTTTTCACTGAGCAGACTCTATAAGGAAACAGCAGTACTATATAATTGTCTGACCTGTCTGGCAGACATTCCTTTCTTGTCTCGTCTCTACAAAATTGCCCACCTGATAATGAAAAAAAGGGACAAAGTCTTAATGTATAGTTAAAATATTTTCCCTGTGTTCTTTAAAGCAAATGTCAATCATCTTAACCTTTTTCATTGCTGTATGCTAATTCTATTCCTTGGCAATTAGTAAATGTTGGTTGTCAAATTAAGTTAAAATTAATGACAGAGGCAAATGTTGCAGTTATTAGTTCACAAGTGTCTTTAACTAGTAGTGCGTAGAGATGCATTCCAAGCATTGCAGACAGCTATGGATTAACCATCAAATGATGGTGAAGATTAATGATTGGCCTTTTAGCTCACTAATTTAGAACAATTTCTTGTAATTAATTTTGTATTATCAGCTTTACAGTTGCAAATGCCTTAAGGAAAATAAAAAATGACTTAAACATATTTATAGTTCTTCAAGCTAACAGTTGTTTAGTAAATTGTTGCATGCTTGCAGATCCTAATGTTTAATCTTTAATACCTATATATACATTCTGTTACTACTTCTGTTTAGTAATCATAATTTCTACTTCATTTTGTGATTTTGTTGATACTTCTTTTGTTAACCTTAGGTATTTTCTTTGTAGGCTGTATTGTATGACTTTCTGAAGTTGTTTTCTTCAGAAATGCTATGTAATGCAACAGAAGTGTGTGGGAAGACTTGTCCAGTATCCGCATTTCAGTACCACTATTTCTTGGTTTCCTGTCAAACCAAATTATGAATTAATATACTGAGCAGAACTGTTTATACAGGCTGAAAATTTGGACTTTACAAGACAGTATTTCTTAAGTTTGCTTCCTTTTTTATAGAAGTGAGAAACCCCAGACTCGAAATGGATATTTGAAAAATTGTGTTTGTGCATTGTTGTTTTAATTTCAATATCATTTAAAGGATGACATTTAATACATTGTGGCATGAATTCTTTCTGATGTTTATGGTGGAAGTAGAACTTGCCATTCTTTTAAAGTGGATTATGGTGGGGTTTTGTGGGTGGTGTTCTCCTGTAGTGTGAAAACATGGTGTTTCT
>JAOEHY010049789.1:0-16586 GCA_025447955.1 Psilopsiagon aurifrons
ACACAGGGGCTTGGAGCAACTGCTCCAGTGGAAGGTGTCCCTGCCCATGGCAGGGGTTGGAACTGGATGAGCTTTAAAGTCCCTTCCAATGCAAACCAGCCTGGGATTCTGTGAGATTCGAGGGGCAGAGGTGCTTTGCTCTAAAAAGTTATTGAGCATCTCACACAGACCAAGTCCGATGTAAGGTAAGACCTTTCCTTCTAAGAGGTCTGGCTAATCAGCACCGCTGAAGGTCCCTGCTGGTCACTAGAGCTGGTGTCAAGAGTAATTCCTATCCCAGGACAGATGGGAGAATAAATCCTTCCCCCAGCATGCTCTCCTACTGCAACACGGGATATGCCTCTCTTAGGACCACTTAAGTACCTCTCACCTTATCAATCATGCGTCGGTGGAGAAGGTCAAGAATTAACCTCTCTTCTCTCTCCTGAGAAAAATTAGATTAGGCTGAAATTCTTGAGTTAATACAGAGACACTTGGGTGAAACTTAACAGCCTGTGATGCACGCAAGATCAAGTGAGCAAAGTCCAGGAGGAGACATGGTTAAGTGTCCTATGAGTAAGTGCACAAACTGCCTGCTTTTCCAACTGCTAATGCTCCACACTGAAAAAGTGGATTCAGAGCCGTGGCCCTAAGGCTGCAGTGCAGTGCAGCCCTATGAGCTGCAGCAGTGCTCTGCCTCCCTCCTTGCTGTGAGCACAGCACGGTGGTGCCAACCGTAAGCATCCGGTTTCATAACGAGGAAGAGCCTGACAGCAGCCAGCTCCGGGCACCACCGTATGCCGCACCTCGTGGAAAATCCATTGTCAAACATTGTGCTAAGCCAGTTCAACGCTGCCAAGAATCAGCTGAAAGCAGCTGCAGTCTCCCCATCAACGTGGACAGGAGACTCCCATGAACATGCAGGGACACAGTATTCCTCCAGACACTGGCAAATCCAGGCGCACATTTAATGCCGCTCCGGTAATGACACCGCTTTGAAGCGATTCAAGCCTCAGCCCCAAAGGAGGAGTATCTGAGAGCAGGAACTCCAAGCTGAGCTGTGGGCACAAAAAGTGACTTGGGATTAAGCAGCATTTTGCTTTGCTTAGACTATAACCCTGGGTGGAGCTCAGGAGCTCATCCAGATATGCCTGAAAGGCACTTTGCTGTGCAGTACAGCTGTGTCCTCTGTCAGTGCTGGAGACCAAACCAATCCTGGCTGGATTTTAAGAGCAGGGGATGCTGACTCAGGATTTTAGCTTTCCCCCCATGCCCCACCATATCCCAATAGAGCCAGAAAGGTGCTGTGTTCCGGCACCCAAATCAAGAGGAGACGGAAAGGATACTTCTTTGCGCTCTGTCAAGAGACAGCAGAAGACAGAGATAATCTGCACCAGTGCAATGCACCAAACCTCAGCAAACTGCCCTTAAAACACAGCCTGATTTGTGTCCAGAGAAAACCGGAGTTCTCTACAGCTTCTTCCCCCCTCTCAAGACCTGCCAGCAGTGCATGATGATGTGGGGAAGCTCAGCAGACAGCAGGATGAGCCTCAATAAATGAGAAGCAGCAGGTTCAGAACACGGGGAAGGGATGAGAGAAAGAAGCAGATTACTGGCTGCAGCCAAGGATATACTCATTATATAGAAAGGAGATGAAAGGCTTTAAAGTGCCAACGTCAGTTCAGTGTATTTATACGAATTCAAACAAGACCCACCAACCGGCACAGAACAGCCCGAAGGAGCTTTGTGTTTGTGTCATGTAATGGCACTGTGTCCACAGGAGTCAAAAAGCAGGTGACTTTGGTGAGTCCCCAGCCAAGTCCTGCACAGCTTCCAGGACTACAACAGACATCGCTGGAGAGGCCATGGAATAAGAAGCAGCTTGACTTATGAGGCTGTTGTAAAATAAATCCTCTGATAAGAGCAACTAATGTTATCATAATGATGTCTTTTCCCATGCTCGCCACTATTGCTGCTGGCTGCCTGCTTGCACAGCCGTGGAGGCACTCCTCCCAAGCACAATGAGCAACTACAAGCAAGGTGGGGACTTTAAAAACAGCCTTTTCCCAATTGCTTTTCAATCCAGTGCAATGAGCACAAGATATAAAAAAACCCACTCCACAGGCTTTTGTCCTGTGCTGTATTTTTATTACTGGCAAAGCCATTAAGCTTGAGGTTTTCTTATTTTATCGTTGCATTCAGTTTTCTGGGGTGGGTTTTTCGTTCTTTTTGGGTAATCAAAATGGCAAGAGTTTATTATATGCTTTGAGGTTTCCTGCACACAAAAAAGAAAGAGGAAAAAAAAGCGGCTGTGCTACTATTCCTGTCTCTAATTCATCCCTTTTGCTTGCTCTGCTGTGGGCAAGACTTTAAATCATAACCAGCAATTTTGTCTGCCTCCTAGTTACCAAAAATGACTGCTGCACCCACTGGTGATTCACAGGCTGGGAGCGACACACATGCACACGCGTTTGGTACCAGCTGAACTAGCAGATGCCTGGCAGCTCTAGCTTTTGTTCATTAAAACATGAAAGCAAGCCAGCCTCTAAAGTTTCCCTGATAAACTAGTGGAAAACCCACACGCACTTTCAAAGCGGTTGAAGAAATACTATTTTTCAAGCCAAGAGGATGATAGTGGAGCATTATACATCCCTGAGATAGGTTATCTGAAATGCGCTGCTCTTTGTCAAAATGGATGTCTCCAAAGGCAAAAATCAAGGCACACAACTGCAGCTCCAGTAAGCCAGGATATCCCTCAACCTCTTTGGAATATCTCCCTCCAGTAAGGCACGGCTCAGCATCCCTCTCAAACGCACTGGAAGTATCACCTAACACCACACACCATCCTCATGCAGTATCTGCAGAAGAATACACTCATCTGCATCCCCAGAACAATAGAGAAATTAATGAAGATGACTGCAATTTATACAGCCTTGTGTCTGCAGCAGTGGAAAGGTCAAACAAATTAAGGCTCTGAATTCTGGGCAGAGATTTCAAACTGGCTCTCACACATTTGCAACACAAGGGAATAATTAGAAAACATCCATCAGCTCCATTTCCATTAGAAAGCCCATTCCTGTTAACATGGTGATGAGCTGCCCTCTGCATAGCTAGATCCGCTGTCAGATTATGGTCAATTATTTCTCCTCAAGTATTTCATCCAGCAAACTCGGACTTCCTTCAGCTCTCAGATCTCAGTCACCCCGACCACACACAATACCCCTCACAGAAAGCGCACTGCTACCCCACAAAGCCCCTGCAGACACCCACTGCAGCTCCTTGGGACATCAAGGAAGGGGAAATAGTCCCTGTGTTAAATAAATCCCTAGGTGCTATTAAAAAGTAAAATCACAGGACTTCCACACTGAACACACAGGACCCACAGCACCTCCCTCCTCTTCATAATCATGACTCAAACACTCAGTTCCTCTTTTACAAGCAAGAATCCTGCTGAGCCCATAGGGTGGTTTTAGACTGGGGGACAGGAGAAATACAGGACACTGCAGCTTAAGAAGCACATTTTATACGAGCTGTTCCATGTGCGAGCTTGCACACCCACATGTTTCACTCCCCACGGGGCTGGCACTACACTGTGTTTTAACAGATGAAACCAACCTGTCCCCTGTGGGATGAAGAAAGCTGCTCAGAAGAGATCTGCAATCTTGGCACTGGCTTGGGACTCCAGGTGTTTGCACCCTACAGCTGAGAAGGAGCCTGCCAGCTTTGGGAAATCTGGGTATGGATCCAGGAACCCGAGCGAGGTCCTCAGCTATGCTGAGAGGAAGGCACCAGGGAAGATTCGATGCAGGAGCCCCAGCAGCATGACTGAAAGGAGACAGAATTCCTTACCAGCCAGGTCTCTTTGTTGATCGTGAGCTCACACTGAACCAGCGTCTGCTGCCATGCCCCTTACTCCCTCATGTACTAAACATGCTTTCCAGCTCAACAGACATAGGGATCAGCAGCAGAGACCCACCTGAAGGACTGAGCTGCAGAGAGGTCCAGTTCTCCTGGGAATGGGCACTTCCCTTCAGCATCATCCCTATGCTGAAAGAGCCATCCTTAAGGCCACTTACCCATTATCCTATTCTCTGGCACATTTTTTTTGTTGTAGCATGGCTGCCAAAGCTAATATGTATGTAAACCTGGCTATAATCCTTCTTAGCCCCATGGAGGCTTTGACAGATCAGCTGGTTGCAGAAGCAAGGTTTAGGGGTTAACGGGTGCTACATAAATAGCATCCCTTTGGAAGTTTTAAAACTGCCCTGGTCCAACGGAAGGTGTCCCTGCCCATGGCAGGGGGTGGAACTGGGTGAGCTTTAAGGTCCCTTCCAACCCAAACCGTTCCATGAATCGACGAAATGTTCTGACAATGCCTCCCACCGTGTCCTTTCTGTGCCACCTGGTCCATCCCAGCAGCCAGCTGCAGCGCTGTCCTTGTCCCACTTTGCATTTATGTCCCTTTTCCCCCCATTTCTTCCTTATTTCATGTAAAATGTTGCTCAGGGCTGGGTTGGCTGAAGCTCCATTACCTAGAAATGGCACCAAAGTTAAAAAAAAACAACAGACTTTTCTGCCTTTGGAAATAAAAATGTTTTGACTGCCAAAGAAAAGAAAGAGTTACACCCATGCAAAGCTTTCACTTAGGAAGAATTAATAGAGCCAACTGTTTCTGGATGGATTGCCAGCTAACTACAGGAGAAACAATAAATAAATTAAGGGAATAAGAAGAGTGCAGCCCCAAGCCCTGTCCTCTCTGTATTAGACTCACTCCGGTCTCTAGCTTCTACTGGGTTCCTGTTGAGAGGGAAATCCTCCGTCACCTCTGTCTAGACTGTCCACCTGAGGTTTTACTGGAAGGAGAAGTGCTGAGATGCAGCTTTAAGCCTTTCAAAGCAGACAAACAAGCTGTATTATATACACTTGGATTATTCTATATATGTGTCTCATCAACCCTAGTGAAATCGATGATTTCACTAGCCATTTCCTTGCTGACCATCAACATTCTTTAGCAAACACCCCTCTAAAATAGCTAGAAGTTACATGTGCGATTCCAAGCATGACTTATTCCACATACTACAGGATTCCAGCTTGACCCCCCCTACCTCACACAGAGCCAGTTAAGCTAAAGATCTGTCCAGAAGGACACGTAATCTTGCATCTAATCCCAGCTAACAGAGCCATACTGACTATCACAGCTGAACTCCAGTCTGGGTGAGCAGAGATTGTACTCCCCTGCTGTCCAAGTCCAGATTTCATTCCTGACTCTATGAATGCCTCTCCTTTAACTTCCCTGATAATCATTAGCAATAATTAAGCAGTGATGATGCAGAAGACAGAAATAAGAGGTTAATCAGAAGGCAGTGATTTTTTTCCCTTTTGTAAAAGTCCAATGCCAGTACTTATACCCATGAGCTGATTCGTTGACAACTGCCCAGCAAAAACATGTGCAGGGGAAAAGAAACCTTGGAGAATCAGGGGGGTTTTGTGCTGAGAAGTTATGCTGAATGCACATCGCATCACCTTGCTTTAGCCTGTGCTATTCGAAAAGGATCTGCTTCAACATCTCGCTTTATGTTGACCCACAGTTGCATCAGGGACATAGTTTTGCTGCCTTGACATAAGTGACTTGTATTCCAACACAGCACTGGACAGGCTGTCAGAGGAGCTGACAGCACCTCAACTTCATTCCTCACTTCATGTACTCCCTTTACTGGCACTGAGCATCACTGCCCTCAGCACTCCACAGGATCTCGCTGCTGCTCTCATCCTTCTGTGCTTTCTGCTGTTTGCCCACTCCCCACAAAGAGAGCTAAGGGATTTTAACACGAACTAGATCAGCCCCTCAACTCTTTCTTCCAAAGTGGTGAGCTAAAGAGGATTCTCTTTATCAGACGTAATTCTCTTCAGCAACACAAGCTGAAAGCGACACATTAAAATGCATCACTCCACTAAAAGCTGACCAGAATTTTTCCACTTCAAAATAACAGAAAGATCCAGCTCCTGAGTACGTTTCCTTTCCTTCCTGCCTGATTTGGATGTTTCACATTCTGAATAATCAGCATTCTGAGTAATCTGCCCACAGGCACAGCCCTGAAACTCTGCGCAAACTGGGACATCTCAACTATATTCAAAACTCCCAAGTGCAGCTCTAACTTGCTTATCAGCTGCCTGATGAAGAAGGCGGTGCAGATGATCAGTCTATGCGCTGGTGGCTCAATATCGCACACTGTTGCTCAATTTCATCCCTTGTTTTCCCCTGGTTTCCTTCAAAAAAGGACAAGCATCTGTTCCAGCAGACAGCTCCTGGATTTCCCTCCATGTGCGTCAGCATGATGATGCATGCTACTTCTCAATCTGGCGGCCATCCTTCAGACAGAAGGAAGTAAGATCGTGGTCATATCTAAGCTACTGAAAATCTTGGGACATGATGTGGAAGGGGAGCCAGGCAGACAGCTTTCCGTGCTTGCACGTTCTAAAAATGAATCACAAAAAGCCACGACACCGCAGAGAATGGTTTAAGCCAACCAGCCAAAAATAAAGCCAAAGCAGAAGAGCACTGCCAATGCTGCTCCACTGTGTCATTTCCCATCCAGGAAGGTCTCACAAGCATTCACAGAGTCTTAAACTAAGCCATCAGTACCAAACTAGGTAGCATGTAGACATCCACTAGCACTGTGAAGCAGTGTAGTGACCCTCCAAGATTCGCCTTCCTAGAGCCATTTTCTCCTTAGTGCCTTTGAAGAGTGTATTTTCAAGCTCAGCTTCACCTTTAATTGATGCAGCATGTACCAACTGCACAATGATGCTGCATCCTCTTCCCTCCAGAAATATTCAGCCTGAAGCTCAGCTTATCGGTTTCATATTGAAAACCCAAACCACAGCCAAGAGCCCAAGACACAGCTGAGCCCACACTTCCTATGTACGGGAATTGGGCTTTTCAGCCTGTGATGGCACAGCAAGCAGTGAAAATGCTACGATTTCCTCATCTTTGCTGGAAGATCTCAAGAGCAGCAGTCAGTATCTGTTCTGGGCCCACTTCTTCCCACAGAGGATGACAAACTCATGCTGAAGTCACTGAAAATTCGTCATGTCCTGTGAGAGAAGAATTAACCCATGAGCCAAAAGGGAAGAAGTGGCTGTTGGTCTGCCCAGATGAGGTGCAGCTGACCCAGGAAAGAAACCAGACCCCACATATCCTGACATACTCCGACATCAGCTGATAAACCCTAAAGGAAACTATTCTGCCCTGAGCCATATTCTGACAGGGCAAACCCACATGCTCAGCAGACACTTTCTTTACCATATGTGTTGCTGGCGTGCTGAGAAACGTGCATGGGTGTTAACCTGACACACACGAGTTTCTGAGCAGGGCTAGCGCAGAGGGTCAAAGTAAGTCTCAGTCACGAGACAGGAGTCTTTGCCAGGACTGCAATGGAGTATCTGTGCTGCATGTGAAACAAGATCTGTTTCATTTCCTCACCACCTCCTGCCTAACAATTCAACCCAGGCAACAACATCCTAAAGCTGCCCCATTGCAGGCAGACCCAGAGAACGGTTATCGCTTCAGTCCCTCGTGCACGGGCTCCTGCTTGATGGTCTTGCAGACCAGGATTGAAACATCCTCCTCCCTACCTCCCGAAGGCTCACCACAATTCAGATTTTAACAAGATGCAACATTAAACCTACCACAACCAGAGTCACATTAAATATTGGCCGAAGTTGTAGGCGATGAGGCCGTGCAGTGACAACCCAGATGTTCCCCATCGTGCCTCCCTCCCACCTCCTCACGGCATTAGTCACTCAGAAGACATCAGAACAAAGCCACATTCAGACTCGCCAGATCAGGTTTTGTTTGCTTCAAGACCACAGTGGTAGACAGCTGTTGCACATTTTACCCTGAAGTTTGAGCAAGCTCTTCACAAGATTACAGAAGCTTTGATTATGAAGGACCTTTGGAGGACTCCAGCCCAACCTCCCTCTTGAAACGGGGCTATTGGCGCAGCTCTGAACCCCTTACATTATGTGGCCATTGTTGCTTGCACCACGAGGCACAAGCAAAGAGTTTGGTTCCATCACCATCACATCTGCCCTTCACACAGTTATAGGTGGCTGTTTGGTGACTCCTGAGCTTCTTCACCAGAGGAAATGAGTCCAGCTTCCTCCTTCCTTGGAGGCCATGTGTGATGCATGGGTCCTGGCCAGCTTGGTGGCCTTCTGCTAAACCCTCTGCAGTTTCTCACGACCTTTTTGAGCAGAGGGGATATTTTAGATGTGTCTCACCACTGTCAAGCAGAGGTGGTGAGAACTGCTCCCATCCTACTGGCCAGGCTTCTAACGTAGATAAGAAACGCTTTGCTTTATCTGTGACAACTGCACTCTGGGCTCGTTCTCAACCTAGTGCCCACCATGACCTCCAGGTCCTTCCCACCCATCCCATTCCACATCCAGGACTTTACTGGTTCTTTTCCTCCTAAACCCCACAATATTTCGGTCATTCCAACTCTGAGCCAACTGAAGTTCCTACACTCCCTCTAAATAAGAGGAGAACAGTTTGCTCCAAAATACACAGTTGGTATGATCCCCCCTCTATTCTTCCTTGGCCTAAGAGGATCCCCCTACATACATTAAACCCCCCAGTGATATCCTATGACACCAGACGGAAGTGTTTCTCCTTTATCATCCACTTTCCCCATTTAAAAGGGGTAAATACATACGCAGATCTATGCATAAAAATCTGGGTAATACAGCACTTCCCTGCCTTGAAGATGTAGGTAACGTTAGACAGCCATTAAAGACGCAGAATAACATGATAATATCAACATGTGTGCCTTCCCCTGAAGCAGTGTGAATGCCTGCTTAAAACAAACTGTAAATGTATTAGATATATTTAAAGCAGAAGGGTTACAAACAATTCAATTTGGAACATTTTAATTTTAGACTACAGACGAATCAGCCTTTGTGTAACCAGAGAAAAAAGAGGGCAGTTTAATTCATAATGTTTTCATCCCCTGTAAATAGGCATTTAATCAACAGAAGACAAAACACGGCAATCATGGAAAACCACTTAATGATCACATTTGGCAAGCAAAGCCTTCGTGTTCCTTCCATTCTCCACTGCTTTAGGAAACTAAAAGAAAGAGGCACTGGACTTCGCTTGGGAACAGCTGTTCACCTTAAGGGGGATGCAAAGAGCTGCTGTTCCACATCATGCCCTCTTCTGTACAGCTGCTGGAGGGCTTCACATACAAAGCACAGCCAGGACACTTTTGCTCTTGGGGGTACTCCATCTGCTGAGAAAGGAGAGGTAACCCCCCAAAACTAAACCAAGGGATGTTCCACAAAGGGCTATCAAAGACAGGAGTAGAGCCTAGAGACTCAGGCCCCCAAAATAGGGGATCCCATAACTGGAAAGGCTGAAGAAGGGACGGAGATGGGGGGAACACCTCCCTTCTCCACCATGTAGATATGCCTGTGCTTTGTCCTACACTCTTCAGAGAGGCTCACTTCTGAGTCATACTGCTGACTGGAGGTCTGCAGCCCAGTAGCCCCAGGACACATCCTGCCTTCTATGGAGGGACACCATGCAGGGGAGGCTCAGGCTACATCCCAGTGTCAGCCCTGCACACCAGCCCCAGTGCAGGTGCACCTCCCCAGGCAGTAAGCATGGTGCTGGGTGTGTGCCCCAAAGGGATGTGTTTGACTTAGAGCTCACCTCCAGGGCCCCCAAGATGTCACCTCTGAGGGCTCCCATGCACCAGGTCCAGGTACTCACCCCCTGCCTCACTGTGAATGCTTTCTTCTCATTTATGGCTGTTTAGAAGTTCTTTCTTTCCCCTTTTTTTTAAAGGAGGAAGATGCTAACACTGCAAGTGACCACCCAGGCTTTCAAAGCACTGCAGGAGGCCAACAAGCAAAGTCACCCATCAAGCTGCTTGTTATCCTGATGTGTCTTCACAAGAAAGGCAGTTCCCACAATCAGTCCTATTTACTGCAGGCTGTAATCCTGCCGGGAGGGCAGGAGGAGCTCCTCGGGTTGTGTATGAACTGCTCTACTTGTGTACGAATGCTTTTGAGGCAACACAGAAAATGAATAAAGAGAGGTTTTAGGTCTTCCCCCCAAGTGTTCAATGTCCATGTGCTAACTACACTTTTAATGGACTCACATGAGACTTGGCAGTGCAAACACCCAGCCTGATGGGGAAAAACTGTGCAATGATGCTAAAAGAGTGACAGACCTGTAACTTTTAACATCTCTATTAGCTTCTATCTCAAGTCCACAAGCCCCAAGAACAAGTGTTAATTTTACTTGGCACCGACAGAGTTGACTGAGCAAGACAACACATATAAGGAAGCCAAAGGTTTCAATCTCTTCTGAAAATCTCTGCCATAGTCAGCTAATGACAGGGAACATGTGGCTCGCAGCCATGTTGTGTGTTCTGGTTTATTATGCACAGCACAATACACACAGTAACAAGTGTGTGTCAAGATGTGGCCCGTTAAATGTGATGAAAACATTTACTGGGCCATTAGCAATGAAAAGGTTCCCTGCCCTTGTATTACACAGATAGAGGTTTACCGCATGCAGCCCAAGTCTGGATGCATTGCCCAACTTGCAGCCAACAGCCCCAAGTCTCAAACGTTTTATTAGCAAGCAACTTGGGCTCCTTGTGAGCAATTTCAACTGGAGTTGGGTTCACACATCCAACAGGCAACCGCCGATTGCAGAAGGGTTGCAAAAGGGGCTTGCATTTTCCTGTGGTTTACCAAATGGTGAACTCCAGTCCAAAGGCCATTTAAGGAGCTTCAGTAACTGTAACGAAATGAGTTTGGGCAGGCAGTGAACTCCAGAAATCAGCCAGTCCCACCATCCTGCTTGAGAAGAGCAGGATGCTTAAGCAGATTGCTCAGGACCCTGCCAATGCGTGCTGAGTGTGTCCAAGGACTGAGACTCTCAGCCCCCCCGGGCACCCAGCTTCCTGTTTCTGACCGCTCTCACAGTAACAAAGTTTTATCTTCTGTTCAAATGTGATTTCAGGGATGCCAGTTTGGACCAACCAGGCAAGGCACATGGCAAAGCCCCGAATCTGGCCACATCCTCACCCATCCCATTGTGCTGGTGGCCTCTCCTAACAGCTCAGTCACCTGAAAGGCCCTTGCCTTGGTGTGAGAGAAAATATAAAGCTCAGATGAGATATGGATCAGAAAACCAGCCTGAAGCTGTAATCAGTGTAATTAAATGGGCTTTGAACCACTGAAGGCAGAGCACCTGAGGAAATAATACTATAAAACAACACATAATGACAGCATTAGCACAGCAATTACTTTTTCAGACTCAAAAGGAAACAGCAAGGTAGCAAAGAGAGGAGCAGTCAAACCAAAGCTGGAGATGGCTTATTAAAAACCCTTTCAAACAACCTTAAAATTCTCTTGGTTTGAATTTGCATTCTCTCTCCCCAAGAAGATGAGTACAGCCTTCTGATCTCTGCGAGCAAGACTAATTATGTTACTGAGATTACGAATGCAGGTCCTTCTGTCACACCAGGAAGTAGGACACACACATGGTATGGCACTGCGCTGGCCCCTGCTGCAAAGGTGCTGGAGATAGAGAACAGCACAGCAGCGTTTCCTCCTTGAAGTATCTCAGGTTCTGGACACAAAGGAGTTAAAATCATAAGCTGCTATGCCATAAGGGATGCTTGGCTCCTTCACCCAGAGCACCACACAGACCAATATAGGAAATGTAGAAGCAGCTCTCCCAGAGGTGAAACTGAACTGCACACTCCTGTTACTTGATTTCTAGCTGCATATATAACCAAATTAAAAGGGGAGGGGGAAATCAAGTTAATTTTACCAGAACCCAACTGGGAAGGGAAGCCAAACAACCTTCCACATCTCTCCTTTTCCCTTCAATAAAAGCTCCCTCTGTCAAAGCCTTAACATCTTGTAAGTGCATGCCAGCAAACCCATTTAAAGCGCCAACACAGAATTTGATTCTTCTGTGCCCACACAGCAGAAGAGATCGTTCTTCCTTTGTTGCGCTGCATGGGTTTGGGCTGAAAACAGGCAAGAACAAAATCTTAAAGCTGGGTCACTACTTCTCCCCCCCGACCTTTTCATCCTGGTAGGGTCCCAGTAACAACCTTCAGTTTCAGTCCAAGGAGATTAGGGAGAGGTTCAGGAGCAACACAGCGAGAAGATGAGAAGTGTTACCTTTAGTAATTACCAAGAAATACCTTCATGGTGCTACCACAGGAATTAATCCTTATATTAGTATTTAAAGCATGAACAAATGAAGGACTCGAATAAGTTAGGGGGGGGAGCGTTAGCAGTTCACCACTGCAGTGCACTGACTGTAACTTCGGAATGAAAGATTGAGACCCCAAAGGAAATGGTGCTGTCTGGATGAGAGGGTGAGCTCAAAACCGGAATCACTTTCTTCCCTACACATCTTCTCAAGCAAGTAGCAAAGCCTACCTAGCCTTTCACAAGTCTCCAGAACTGGCCTCCTTTCTATAGAGCTTTTTGGAAATGCACCCCAATGCCACAGAGCACTCTTAAGCAAGGCATATAAATGATCAGGCAAGGAAATGCAAAGGGAAGAGCTCTTTCCAAATCCTGCAGGTTTCTCCTGAGTAAAGACAAAGTTTGCACCATGCCAAGTCCTAATAAAGCAGGGAAGTGTTGGACCAGATTCAAAACTGTACCTTAAAGACAGCAGAAATATCAGACAACCCCTTCAGATCATTGCTTCATAGGAAGCCTCAAGAACAACTCCTCAAATGAAGTCGGGTAAAACCTCAAGCAGCCACAGGAGCCAGACCTAAAGGCTGCAGCGTGGATGATGAAACAGAGCCAAGTGTGTGCGCAGAAAGAGCTGCACCGCTGCTGCGGGGGGCCACATGCACATGGGTTTAGTCAGCTCCGTTTCACTCAGCTCTCTTCTAAACCAAGAGGCAGGCAAAAGCAAAGGCAGCGAAGAGAGATTTTGCCTGTCGCAGCGTTATGTGAAGCTGACTGCTTCCGACAGAACAAAGTCCTGTGCAAGTGCTGTGACATGGTAAGTGTGCTGAAAACACAGGTCATGCAACCAGCATTAAGGTGGGGTCTAGAGTAACCCACAATTTCAAGACAGCTTGCAGATTAGCACCACTCCATGCAGGAACTGCCATCTTCAGTCTCCTGCTCCCTGCCAGTTTTGCTCAGTCCTTTCGGGGTGTTGTTGGGGATTCTTTTTGTTAAAGAAAATTGTACACTAAATGCTGCATTTCTAAACATTGCACGTTTATTCCCTGCTCTTCCAGTCTGTTACAGTGCTTCTCTAGATTCATTCTCAAACCATTTGAAACATTTGGAATACCTCCTATGTGGGGAAAGAGCACACAGCTCCTGGTCCCTTCACAGACACTCACGAGTGGGAAAAGGCCCTTTCAACAGCCATTTGGACATTAAAGCACAGGCTGGAGGACAGAACACCTCATGTCCTTCAACCCCCACCAGGAGGTGAATGCTGAGTCTTCCCTGGCATCTTTGAACAACCTCAATTCTGGAGTCTATGTGGTGGCTTTGAGATGTGAAAGCAGCTTGGCCAAAGAAACAAGTAAGATTTGTAGCTTTTGTGGAGGTAAGAGCATTTAAATCAGTTACTGAGGTTAAAGTGAACGATCAAATGCTGCAGAGCCTCATGTCACAGGATACTGCAAAGAAGTTTCGGGGAGCATGCATTGGAAGATGTAGATTAATAGCTAGTAAGAGAGCTCTTCAGTTCCAGTGTCCTAAAGCTCAGGTCCTGAGTACTGCTGTGACAGCATAAAACCCCAGTCTCTTTTTTTCCGCCCTTTCCCTGTTAGCAACAGCTATAAATGTCATCAACAGCACCAGCAGGAAACCTCCACAGAGGGTAGGATGTGAAGAAATAAGATGCTGGCTTGTTTTAGAAACCATTAAATTTGCCATTTCCACTGAACTCCTACAGTTGCTTCTTCCTGAGAAGTTCAGGGACTCAAAATGTAAAAGAGAAACTGCCTCTGCAGCAGAGAGGACAGGGCTGCCCATCTCCTCTGGAGCCTTCCAGTCTGATGGGATCATGATAGCCACTGTGGGGAGTGGAAGAGGCCAAATTCCTCTGGGTCAAGAGGTTTAGAAACTGAAGACTAAGCCCTCTGTCCTCACCAAAGAATGCATGATGATTTCAGAGGAAAAGCCTCCCAGTCCAAAGGACCCTGCTCTCCATGAAAAAATGCTCTTCATTTCATGTTCTCATGAAAAAATGAGTCTCCATGCCCTAGAGGAAGGAGCACCTTCGGGGAAATCAGCTGGTTTCTACCCCCAAACAGCTCTTCAGCACCATGGAATTCCATCTACCCACTTTCCATTTTTCTCAGATATTGGATAAATTTTACAAAGCCCTTTATATTTCACTTGCCACAAGAATGTTACTGGCTTCACAATCCTTAAATGAGCACCTCGAGGCTTACCTGCTGTGCAAGAAACAGAGGTCAAGAACACGATTTCTCAGCTAATACTAAAACCCCAACAGTCAAGAACCTGCTCATTTCCCAGTATCTGTGTGTTTCGAAGGCAGGGACACCCTCACCATCACAAGACCTCAGCAGAGCCCTTCATCCCACTGACACAGGCAGAGCAGCCCCAGGCATGGAGCAGGCTGCGCTCACATCCCTTGCACCATGTCCATGGTATTTGGGAGCTATGTTATTCATGTGTCTGTTCTGGAGGGATTATCAAGTCTGCTGGCAGCAAATGCTAATCAGGGCACAGCACCTCATAAAGCAGGCAAAGTAACTATGGCTACGTTACATCAGGGCTGCTGGCTACAAGCAGGTTTCAGTGCTTCCAAAAGACAGGAACATGCAGCTATCTAGTGGAAAACAGAAGAGTTTGGTGGGTTCAGCAAACAACAGCACTAAATAAAGCAAAGATTTCTGCAGAAGCACATAATGAGAGCTGCAGGTAACGCTAGACCATGATGCAGCAGAGGCTCCAGAAACTCAAGAGCCCAGCTGTATTAGGAGAGAAAAGCAAAGCAAAAATCTGCTGAAGGACCAGTGTTTAAATAGATGGAACCTAGACTTCAAAATGAGAGAAGCTTCCAATAAGTGCAACATTAAAGGCCTCTGTCTTGTCCATACTACTTTACCACCCACTTAAGAAAAGCTGGATAGCATTTCCAAATCCATCTTCATGATTTAAAGGCTGTTCAGGGGCGTTACGGAAACCTGCCTAATTCACCGAGACAGTTCTGACAAATCCAAGCTGCTGTGTTTAAATGTTTAGTGAGGAAACATTTTTCAGGAGATGTAATACCTTTTATTAGACCAACAGATACAAACAAGGAGCCTGAGGGGCTGGGAGGCCAAAGGGACTGACAAGCTTTCGGCATCTAAGTTCTTTTTTCCAGTCTGAGGAAGGGCAGTTGGCTTGAAAACCTTCCTGCTCAGACTAAATAATACAGAAAGAAGTTAGAAAACTTGGCTCCTCCTCCAAACCTCAGTGCATCTGTACCCTTAAACTGTCAAGTCTTCAACGTTACTTCATTAAATGATGAATACACCTCTGGATGGTGTATTTAAATACAGCAATACTTTCTTTAGACAATGAGAAAACTTACATCCACATATGGGAAGTGCACTACGTCATCTCTCCCCAACCGCTGCTTTCCCATCTCACCACAGTTGTCAGCCTTAATGTCCTCACCAGCACATACTAGATTAGATGGGTCCCAAGCCCAAGTTAAGCAGCCAGTGAACACCAAGAAGATGCATATTCCTCCACACTCTGCCTTTGAAAGCTTCACAGAAAGAGCCTGGTTGTGTTGCCTCGTAGCTGGGCTGGGGGGAAGCAGCGCTTTGCAAAAGCTTGTCCCCACACGCATGACGCACTGGAACATGCCACTAACCCCAAAGAGGATGAAAGAGCGAATGCACAGAAAGTCATTCTGGAGTTGTGTCGGGAGAAACATGACCTCGGTGTAGCGTACCTCTGGAATTTCCTTGCTGCACCTGGGGACTGCAGTGTGTGGGAGCAGACACCAGGCACATGCCTTTCCTATGGCAAAACGCCGCAGGACCACAAGATGTGCTCAAGGCATGGAACATCCCAGCTGGCCACCTGGCTTTCTGAAGGAGCCATTCTGTACATGCTGCACAGCAGTTTAAAGGAGATGGTTGTCTGATCACTGGAGATGTTTGAATGGCTGTAATCTAATCACCACCAAGGACAGCTAGCGGCTGCTTTATGAGCCATACTAGGATATCACTACATATGAGAAGCCTGCAAGGATCTTGAAAGGTCACTTTTAATGGTTGTGTGGGCATGTTCTGGGAGGGTTTCACATAGTTAACCAGCACTAAAGACTTGCTCTGCTGGCAGAAATACAGATATACCCTCCTAGCCCTCTACTCCTGGAATACGGTCATCTTACACAAGGTGCTGTCACAGAAACATAGAATCCCAAAATGATTTGTGTTGGAAGAGACTTTAAAGCTCATCCAGTTCCATCCCCCGTGTCACGGGCAGGGACACCTTCCACTGGAGCAGTTGCTCCAAGCCCCTGTGTCCAGCCCGGCCTTGAACACTGCAGGGATGGG
>JAOEHY010049789.1:16643-42990 GCA_025447955.1 Psilopsiagon aurifrons
GGAAGAGCTTCTGCCCAAGAGCTCATCTCAGTCTCCTCTCTGGCAGTTAAAGCCATTCCCCTTGGCCTGTCCCTACAGGCCCTTGTCCAAAGCCCCTCTCCAGGTTCCCTGGAGCCCCTTTAGGCACTGGAGCTGCTCTAAGGTGTCCCCTTTAAGGAGTCTTCTCTTCTCCACGCTGACCCAGCCCAGCTCTCAGCCCGGCTCCAGAGCAGAGCTGCTCCAGCAGGTCCACGTTCCTGTCGTGTTGGGGGCCCCAACAGTGACAACCACACAGCACAGCAATAAAGAGCTTCTGTGACTCCTCAGCTGAAGGAGCAGAGACCACAGCAAGCTACAGCTGAGGGACAGAGGAGGAAACCCAGAACTGCGCCCATCCTTGCGTCTGGTCTCACACCCATGCAGTTCTCAGAAGAGAGTTTGATCTCCTTGCCAAGCAGCCGCTTCCGCTTCCAAGCCCGGACACAGAGAAGCTGCCCAGTGTTACGGGTGGTTGGGCACTCAGCCTGACTGTGCCACACTAAGCCAGCAAGGAGGAGGACACAGAGAGAGGCAGGGCCGTGGGAGGTGTAGCAGACACAGTGCTGAGGCGCCTGACCAGTATATCCACATCACCCTTCAGAAGGGGCTGAAGCATGAGAGCTGTGACCCTGGAAGCCTGTGCCAGGTAGAAACAATCTGCAGTGAGACTCACCACTGTGAACTGCTTGGAAGACAACCATGAATAAAAGAAAATGAGACATTTTAAACACCAGCTTCCCCCACTCCTCCCTTCAAAAACACAAACCAAACCCAAGTGCAAATACAAGGACCTACAGGTTAATCTAGTACCTTAAATAAGAGGGTACTTTGGCATTTGACTTGTATGTTAGTATTAAATTTAATTATATTACATATCTTTTTTGCTGTACCCCTTAGTAAAAAAACCTTAAATAGATGCCTGAGGTCTTTTGGGCTGTTATTAGCAGCAGAGACAAGAGCCTCTGTTAACACACATCCTGCAGGGATCTCCGCGCACGTATCCACTTACGTACGCTTCTATTTCCAAAGTGTTTTCCCGGTGTCTGGAATAATCTGAAATCTCCACAGCATGTGGAACTTCTGGGATGAATTTAAATGAGCATCTCCAGCATTTTATGAATAATCCCTTACAAAGAGGAAAACCAAAAGACAAGGTCTATTGCTGAAAACAGGTTCTAGGTAAGGTTTGGCCATAAAATTCCTATGTGACTTCAGGGAAATGTCTGTTCCATAGAGTGGAAATCGGGCAGGTATAACAGAATGCTCTCCCATGCATCCCATAAACCAGATGAAGGACTGTTTAAGCAGTGTTCCAGAATTAGGCAGAGCTGTCTCTAACCAGACACACTCTCCCTGCCTGCGGCAGAGCAGATTAGGGGAGCAGTCAGATATGCCTGTCAGGAAGAAAAGGCCCATCTTGTTCTCATGTAGGCAGGACCTGACTCGTGGAGAAAGAATAACAATTAAAAGAATAACAATTAAAAGAATAACAATTAAAAAGAGAGAAAAAAAGAAAAAGAACTCATGAAAAGACTTTATTACCATAGATTCCAAGCCAAACTGTACAACAAGGATCTGCAGGAAGCTCTGCCAGACAGCTGTGAGAACTTCATACTCCTCAGACAACTAATCTCAGCTCTAATCACCACCTCCAAGAATGAGCTGCTCAAAATCTGCAAGTTAAAGACAATTCTGTGCATAATTTATAGTCCTGGGGTGGCCAAAGGCTTTCTCTTACCCCAGAGGAGAACCCATCAGGCTCGGTAACAATACAAAAAAGAAAGAAACAAACCCAAGAAAACAAACACGCACCAAACCCAACCAACCTCTCTCTGACCTCCGAATTTAACAAAGCAAAAGTAAGGTGATACACAACACCCCAGTATGGGCAGAGCCAAAAGCACAAGGCAAAAGGGGAGGCAATACCTCAGCATCACAAGGCAATGGTGTCAAACTAAACCCATACGGCTGGAGAGGACATGAAGAGGAAATAGGGCTACAGCTTGATCATGAACAGAAATATCATCAAGGAAATGCAGACCCTTCCATCATACTTTACCCTTTAATGTGGTGGTCTTGCAAACCAAGTATGTTAAACACACACCCTCTCTGCAACACTGCTGCTGGCAAATACGGAGTCCAGCTAAAGAACAAGTGACGTTCCTAAGCTTGACTCTACAGAGACAGAATATCACCCTTTAGTGCCCCAAACTTTGCATTCCAGCTGTGCCAAAAATCAGGGACAGAGGAAAGACACCACCTCAGGTGGGTGCCTATTCTGAGAGAGTTTTGTATGCCGACAGCTTAGCAACCCTACCATTTTAATCACAACTGTGGTGAAAGGTAATGTATTTACCCATTATGGGTTGCAACTGGGAAACAGTCATGGAATGAGCAGCATGTTAGCATGTCTTTATTTCCAGCAGTCAAATGAGGCTTCTGAGAATCCTCCCTAACCATCAGGGACATTTGTTTCATTGCATGAGACTTTGTGCTCCAGTTTAAGATTAAACTGTCATAGGGGGATTTACTGATTTAACTGAATACTTGCTTTCTGAGAGAGAAATTCCAGTTGTGTGCTCCTCAGCTCTATCTAGCCATCAATACAAGCCAATTTCAATCTCAGGTTTCCTGAATGCCTGGATTAAAAGAAAGAAAGGTGAAAATAAAAATCCATTTTATTGTGAGACGAAAATCAACCAAGACAAGAACAAAACAATCAAGCAACATTAATAAAAAGCATATGGGTCTTCCTACAGATAGAGGAGTCTCTTCTGCTCAGCTTTTATTACTTCCAGCTTCCTCACACACACAAACTTGTCAAAGGCTGACATGCAGAAGGGACTGTTGCAGGCCTGCCTTTTGTCTGCTGTCCAAACTTGTTCCATCCTCTGAGTAGCTGCAGAACGGGGATGAGGCAGAAGCTGCAGTTGTTCTGCCTTCGCTGCCGCAGGCAGATGAACACCCATAAAGCACAGGAAGGCAAAGTTCCCTCTCAATACACTAATCAGATCAACAGTTACTTTCCATAGTGTCGTCATGTTCAAGCATAAACATGTTTATCTTTGTGCTTCAAATGCAGAAAAGGCAAAGCACTGCTGCAAAAAATCCCTTTCTCGTGCCTGATTCTGTGGTGGGAGCTATAACAGAACTAGCTTGAATAGAAAGAAGAATTAAGAACAAGGAGCAACTTCATTCTGTCCTTAAAACACAAAGATACTCTCCTTACTGTCTGAAGTGACAACCAAGCATCTACAGAATGCTTGGAAAATTTAACTGCTACAGGAGAGCTCAAATCACAGCTTTGTCTCTGTCAAAAGCCTGATTAAATTTAAGCTGTTGGTTTAAAACTAAATCCTGATACAAATTCATACCAAAGGCATCACTTTCCGAACAAATGAGAAGTCCTGGGAGGCCAGGGAAGGTGCCTTCCCCTCTGTGACCAGCACTGAAGAGGTATCTAGTTTTTGATGAGCCATCATTTCAAGTTCGATGGCTCCAGCAGGTCAGGTCCATTACTGCTTTGGATTTACAGCACAGCAGGGAAAGGCCACTCAGGTTCAGGAGCAGCCTGATCCTATTTAAGATGCAGGAGCCTCTGCTGGAAGGGGCTCATCCCCTTCTCTTAGCACTGGCACATGAAGCTGTAGTACCAGCCAGCTCAGAGAGCTGATGTGGCTGAGAACTAAGCACCTGGTGTGACAACTCCCAAGCATTTTCTCTGGGATGTTAGATATTCATTGCACTCCTGACATGGGTCTGCTATTTCAGAAGTGCCTTAACCTGCTGTCTAACACCAACCTTGCACAACACGGAGGCCAATGAGTTGGGCTTCCAAGGGGTGACGGGAATGAGAAGGTGGCTCATCCTTTGGCAGGGCCAAGGCAGCAAGTGGGAAGCACCACACCCACCTTATGTGGGCTGAGAGCACTGGGGTTTTCCTAACCACAAAGGGCACAGCCAGCTTGGAAGGTCAGGTGCAGTTTAACCAACCTTATGCTTGAAGCATGGAAAGGTTTCCCATGGGAGGGAGAAGAAACACAAATGGGACAAAAAGAGCCAGAAAACTTGATTCATCACTAGTACTGATCCCCAGAGAAGCGAACAGCCAAGGCACTGTTCTTAAACCATTAGGGAGCACCAGAAAAACCAGCTGTGTCTTTTCCACCTGCACACGTCTAGCCTCAGGCCAGATTTCTTTAAGAAAGGATATTAATTCAGATTTTAAAAGGTCTTGGCTTCACATTGCACTGCTCAGGTGCTCCCCCTCTGCCACAGTGCCCTTTGGAGTGCTCTAAAGGCCAGAGCAGATTTAAAGGGAGGAAAGAGGAGGGAAACAAAACAACTGTCCTAGTTAAAAGCAACTCAATCCCTTCTATAAATTGGGAAGTTCAACTGACAACAAGATTTAGCATCACACCAAGGTCAAAGAGATTTTCCACTGAACACCTCATGTTCCCAGGACCCAGAAGAGGAAAGCACAAGATCTGTTTGTGAAAACCGGGAGACAGCACACACCCAAACAACTTGGTACTGGGTCTGGGCCACCATGCAGAATACCGCTTGCAAACCTGCCCAAATCCAGTGAGGTACAAATGGAAACCACTGATTCAACATTTCCTGGTATTCCCTAATACAGCAGGATCCCTTTGGTCTATTATCTCCAAGTAATCTTTTCCCTCAAAGCAAATGAAAGGCAATCACCAGCATCACTGAAGCGCATTTCCAGTGATACCCAGCATTGCTTAAGCTAGATATCACTGGAACACATCCATTTGGATGCCCATTTCTTTCCCTAATACCAAAAATAATCCTATATTATTCATTATCCACTCCTTTCAAATACAAAGCACTAGCCTTCATTAAAGTGTTTTCATCTACCAGCAGGAAGGGCAATACTTGAACTGGCATTAAGGAAAGGAAACACTACAGATAAAACCCTCTCCCACTGGCAATTAAAGAGGCTCTTCATGGAAAAGCTGCCCTTTACAATGTTTGCCCTACTTAGCAGTAGCTCTCAATTAGTAAGAGCCAGCACTCCAGAGGATGGTAGGGATCCAAAGGAAAATATTAACAGGTACAAAGTAGAGGTTGTAGGCTGTTAAATGAGCTCAGAAGATCCTCCAGGTGACAATAAAAGGACGAAAATGGGTTATAGTAAACTAAATGCCTCCCCTCAGTGCAAAGAATGAAGCTGAAGCAGTGCAAATGCAGTACAACCAAAAAGAAAACTGCACTCAAATCCTTTAGTTGCAGGAAAAGATTGCAAAGCACCAGAAATTAAAACCTGTGGAGAAATGGGTATGTGGGAGAAGATGACCGCAGGATGCAGCACAGCACCATACGAGCAATGCTCTTTAACACGCCAGCATCACCAAGAGCTTACATAGCAGCAGTGACACAAACCCATCAGGGAGAGGGAAAGCTCTGAAGAGGGGCCCATCACTTCAATATGATGGAAGAAATCAGCAGGTGACACTGAGCCAGTAACAGACTTCACTCTCTTTTCCCATGAAACAGAGACACTCACAGAGCTGGAAAGCAGAGTCAGAGAACAGTTAATGGGTTTCATCTCATTTTGTCTTACGGCTGCAGTGAAAGCAGATGACACGCACTCAGAATCTGGACAACCCATGGGACAACTCAGTAAAACAGGCAGCACCAGAACGAACCCAAGAACATAGAGCAGCCACACTGTGCCGGATTCAAACCCCACCTGGGTAATGTCTGCTCTGACAGTGGCACTTGGGAATTCTCCAGGAAGTATCCAAGCAGCAGGGCAGATACAGGATGGTCCTTGCCCTTGTATTGCTTTCCAGCTTGCAGCAGACAGCAGAGTGTTTCCTGAGCTGGAAACTGCATTTGGACCATAATGTTTAATGGCCCCTGACAGACCTTCCCACAAAAGCAGAGCAACAGTGGGTTTATATCTTCCCGTGTGAGCTAGAAAGCAATTTCATCACCAGCGCAGCAAAAAGGCAATTGCTTTGGGATGTACTAATGGTATCCTCATGTTTGGGGCCGGGGAGCTAAGAATCGCACATTTACACCAACACTGCACCTTCTGAAGATGTTCCTGCCAGAAAACTGGATGTGAAACTAGGAAGAGAGGGAAAAAACCCACATAGCAACAAGCAACCCAAGCATACAGCAGGCCATGGCCAGACAAAGGAAAGAGTAATGTCAAGGAATGATCTACTAAAATGTTCACAAACATTTGTAAAGCAAAAGTCTAAATGTGAAGGGACTTTTTAGCAGTGTAAATAAGGTATTCTTCTCTGATCCTAAGGCAAGACACTATTTGGTTATACCTTAAAGGGAGAAAAACGGATCTCCCAAGCGATGAATGAAAAAG
This sequence comes from Psilopsiagon aurifrons, assembly GCA_025447955.1. Classification (NCBI taxonomy): domain Eukaryota; kingdom Metazoa; phylum Chordata; class Aves; order Psittaciformes; family Psittacidae; genus Psilopsiagon; species Psilopsiagon aurifrons. Next base: position 23,017 of record JAOEHY010049789.1, read on the forward strand.
CACTTCCAGGACTAGCAGAGAGGAAGTCTTGAGTTCTCCCTTGGGACATCAAAGGAGAGGAAAAGTAAAGGTTACAGACATCATCTCAAGTCCTATTGCTTTTTTCTATGACAAAACCACCCTCCCCAGTCCAGTTGGGATGCTTCTGGTTTACTGTGTATTTTCCCCTAATCCTTTCCCCACCTGCAGGTCAAAGCCCACACCAGACCCCCAATACTCCACCAGCACTTCAGCAGGACAGTGTTTCAGATATATACATTAATGCATACTTACAAGTCAGGCATTTTAGATCTCAATTTAGGTGCACAAGGTAACTGTTAACTTGACTTGTGTAAGTACCAAACCAGTCACTCATAAGCATGACGGCATGAACCACATCTGATACACTAAAAAAACAATGCTCAAAACCAAACACATTTACATTGGCACTGCTCAATTGCTGTATAAATAAAGGGAAAATGATTCATAGGCTGCAGTTCTCCCAGCAGTAACATTTACTGAAAAACAAATGCAAAACTAATTAAACTTCAGTAGAAAATTTGCAATTGGAGGCAGTTTAGCCAGCAAAAAAAGGGACAGATCCATGCCCAATACAATGCTGATACCAATCAGGGTTTGTTCTTCAGAAGATACTTCCTGCACTAAGGAAATAAGGTTCTTCGGTCATTATTTGCATGTCTGAATTAAAGCATGGCAAATGATGCAGAAAAAGTCAATGTCTTTATCTAGGGGTTGCAGGAAAGTATTTCATCAGATGACAGTCATCTTGGAACCTCAGTGTTAGATGTGTGTTTTGTAAGAACTGCCTTTATTCATGGATGAATAAAGGAAGTAACTCTGGTGATTTTACTTACGTAAGAACAGTTTTCACATCCATAACCTCTCATTTCTCTCCTGCACTTAATTTAACCTCCAAACATCACATCTAATGTCTTCATACTGCCATGACAGTGCTAATCTCTCCTTCTGCCAATGGAGACAGCAGGCCAACAGAAAATTGCCTCTACCATTCCAAACACAGAATTTGCTCCCTGAGTTCCCATTTCTTCCCAAGCCACAGGATATGCAAGACCTGACACCTCCTACCAACAGCAGATCTTAGGTGATTAATAAAAATGAGACATTTTACACCCCAGCCCCCTGCTTTCTAAAGCACTTTATGCATTTCAAAGGGAGATTCTAGCTAGATAATGGAAGAGTCATTACTGGAGCCTAGTCCTGCAAAAGCCCAAGACACTGAGCTTTAATGTCATGCCAATCTTATGCACAGAGCAGCTATTTTACGTAATTACAGAAGTTGTAATAATCCCTTTGGAGTCCCATGAAGTTGAGCTCACTCTAAGACATGCAGGCTTGCAGGCAGCAGTGTTTCCAAAGGGATTCAATTTGGTTTAATAAAATACTGAACAAAACCATCCTTTAGACCTCACTGTTTCTTTGCAGCACTTGAACATAGTCGCATACAAGATTTCAAAGCCTAATCTTCAGCTGATGTAAATCAGCATCACCTTGCTACCTGATCAAGTTACACCATTTACATCAGAGGAAAAAATCAGCCTTATGCCAGGTCTCATTTAGAAGCAGCTCTTGTAACTCAACTGTATTTCACTTTTAGCATAAATAAATTAAATAATCTTAAATGTGATCTGATCCAACACTTGCTGGCCTGAACTGAGCTCTCTGTTACACCCGAATTCATTTCTTATTGTGCATACATTAAAGACAGTTCCAATGGATTGAAATGTGTATGTAGAAAGGACAAGAAAAACATTTAGAAGTATGAGGCTGGTTCTGCATAAAGAACCAGGGTGCAAAACCAGCCTTTTGCTGCAGAACAGGTGAAGGATGAAGGTCCACAAGCACTGAGGCTACGAGGAGTGGATCAGAGCTTTTCCTCCTGATCACTCATGCACCAGTGGAACACATCTGAAATCTCCAAACCTACAGAGAGGTTGTGGACCACATTTTTAGTCTCTAAAAAGCCACACAAGGACCTGCATGCCCCGTCTGTGGCTGTCCCTGCATGTGTATTTCAGGTGCTCATTCCAAACCTCAGATCCTGCTGCCTTAGAACCAGTTAGTGCTCTCAGAGATGAGAAAACTCTGCTCTCTTCTTGGGAGAGAACAGTCTGTTCTTCAAGCTGGCAAAAAGCAGTGAAAGCCAGCAAGAAATCAAAGGAAGCATAATAAAATACTACAAGCTTGTTAGCTACAGCACACCTTGGTTTGCACTGACGTCTGTAGTGCAGCCTCCACGTTTTCAAGTCCCTTCTGTTAAGCGGCATGATTAATTCCCTTTCAGTTTTCCAAGCCTGCTTCTGCTTAGGAGCCAATTTAGCAATTAAATTAATCATCAAATATTTCTTGCCAGAGAAGGAAAACGGAGTTTCACCTCGCCTGGGCAAAACGCAATTCCCAAAGGATCTGAGAAGTCAATGAATAGAACCGTTCCCAAACAAAAATGTACAACCTGGCAAATGGGACAGCCAAGAAAGAGCCAGGAAGTGACAGATTTAAGAAAATAGCTCTAAAGTAGAGGAAATGAGTTGTCCTTTAAGAAGAAATCATACATATAAAGCACATAAAACAGAGTATTCTTTGTGGACTTGACTGAAGGGAAGAAAAAATAGGATTTAAAAGACATATCCTGAAGAGCTTTAAAAGCAAGCTGATTCAGCGGTCAGCCTCATGTGGTCAAGATGGAAATCAGAGCAGTTTTAAAACCACTGTAAACCTATCTGTAAAAAGAACAAAAGAAGAGGGGAAAATAGAGGGAAAAGGCAACTAAATGCACGGAGAAGAAGGCCTCCAGCCACAAAGTAGAGAGGCAGCTGCTCACAGCAAGCAAAGGGAGCACCGCTGTGCTGTGTCCATGCATTGCAGGTAGAGTCCAAAGGTGACACCTCTGAATCATAGAATAGCTAAGGTCGGAAAGGAGCTTAAGCTCATCCAGTTCCAACCCCCCCTCCATGGGCAGGGACACCTCCCACTAAACCATGCCTCCTCAGGCTATGTCCAACCTGCCCCTGAACACCACCAGCGATGGAGCATTCACAACTTCCCTGGGCAACCCATTCCAGTGCCTCACCATCCTCACAGTAAGGAATTTCTTCCTCATATCCAATCTAAACTTCCCCTGTTTCAGTTTGAACCCATTACCGCTTGTCCTGTCACTGAATGGATAAAAGGGATTTTTTTTTACACATACAGTATGTATAGGCTGCTCCTGGCAGAGCTGTGCTGAGAAAGCCATGTGCTGAGTTTCTACTCAGATAAAGCTCTCCTTGACTGAAAGGATGCTTTAGTGAGTTACAACCTGGAGGCTGCTGTAGCAAAGGGGTTCAACGCACAGCTTGGGGAGCACATAAAGAAGCACCTTTATCATAGGAAGGACAGGCAGTTTGCAAGCTCATGGCTACCCCATGCACCAGGCCTGAGAAGGGACTGGCAGCAGCTCTGAGAAAGGTGTTAAGGGCATTAAGTGACATTGACATTTTACAAAGGAAGCTCAAGCTACACACATACAGCCTTTCTTAGGGGAAGTTAAGTCTTTCTTGAACACTCTGTTTTAAAAGCTTGTTGCTATACTGCAGGAAATGTCATATAGAAAAGAGCTTTATCAGAGCGCAAACACCTTACAGGGCGAGTTTAACCTTTAAGAGTGCGGTTCACCCCATAAAGAACATCCATTGTCCAGACACGTTCAGCAAGGTTTTGCTGGGGCGAGGAGGGAATGCAAGAGGGGAAAAAAACATCTTCACTCATTTTATGACTGCAAAAGGCATTTAGAAGGAATTTCTGTATAGCTACAATGGTTTTCTTTCGTTATAATACTATCTCATTAAATGTACGTTTACCTGGACCTGATTCTTTACTTTTGGAATGATATAAGACATCTTTCACTAGGTAGAGAAATTAGACCAATTAATAAATGTGAAAGCTTCTGCAACAATTTCCCCTGAAAGGGCTTTAACAGCAGATTTAGCACTGATCTGCTCCAAGCAAGCTCACTGCCTGGTTTTCCCTGGCTAGTAAAGGCAGCAGCAGTTACACAGAGTAACAAACCTGCTACTGTAATGCATCACTCATCACAGCCTAAGGGGCACGATAAAGCGCTCGCTCGATGAGGGGATTGTGTGGCCACTCCAAACAAAGACCACTTCATCCCGCATTTCCTAGAAATCCCTTTTTTAAAACACAGAAAGAAAAAAGCTCATTTCCTGAGCTCTGCCTATGGAAAGCACTGAGAAGCCTGAGCCACTCCCCAGCCTTCCCTCTTCTCTCACACAGAGCAGAGCGGCCTGCCCTTTCATACAACTGCTCTGTGGCTGCCATCCCCTGCATCTCTCATTCAGTTATAAATGAAATAACACTATAATCACTTGGGGGTTTATGCCTGTTACCTGGAGACGCTGCCAGCAGCTTCCTCCTGCAGCCTGCTGAGCAGAGGAGATCTGCAGCAAACCTAAATCAATCAAGCCACCAAGGTCATCTTCGCTGCAGAGCGAGGAATAAAGCCTGGAAGAGCCTCACATGTAATTCTGCTCCTGCTCTTCCTGACAGCTCCAGCTCCCAAGAGCTCAGAGAGAGAAGATGTAGGAGAACCACTGAGAAAGCATCTCCCCACCGCCGACTGTGGTGCACCTTCTTCCTTCAGAGAACAGAGGTGCACATATATATCTGTGCATGTATATATCTCTCACATGTACATGGGCAAATCTCTAATCTCTCTAGCACTTCCCCACAACTAGAAGATGGAAATAGAGTGATTTAGCATCTCTTCAAACTATTATTCTGTTAAATTTGCTGTGGTTTGGGTAAGCATGGATTTACCCACCAGATGAAGCTCTCTGCAACGGTAGCTCTGTTTGGGAAGGTACAATCCACAGATGGAGGTGCCCCAGCACTCTCTGGATGCTCTCATGCTTTAATTCCCCTTCAGACGTTATGAATTTCCCACTTTCAGTGGCACTACAAGGCAAGAAGTTTGCCAGGCTACCCTGGAACAAAGAGCAGACCTCTCAGCCCTGACCTTCAATCAAAGTGCTGGGAAGGGGCAGGAAGAAAGCTGTGTTTGGCCACTCGACACAGATCCTTCATCTTGCCCTTTTGAGAGGCTGGTACGACATTTGCTGTACCTTCCACTGGGAAGGCTGCCATCCCAGCCTGGTTAACCAGTACATTTGAGTTCCCACTCTCAAAGACTAAAGTACAACTGCTCAAAGCTGGCAACTTACAGCACGGGTTGGAACGTACCAGACTTCCCAATGCTATCTTGCCTCCTTCAAGTATCTTCTTGTGTCCAAAAGCCACAAAGAGACACCTCTGCATGCCTCCTGGCCCACTGGCCTGCCTCCTTTTGTGGCTGGGGTCTTCAGTGAGCCCAGGCTCACCCCCAGCATAGCTCCTACAGGGAACTCACCCTTGGTGCCACAGGAGAGCCAAGGTGGCCACTCCACAGCAGCACCCATGGGAGGTTTCAAGTCAAACAGGGCAGATGAGGGGCACCCACAGCAGCCAGCTTGACCAAGGGGGCAGCCAGGAAGCTCTCCTAACGCACAGACAAGAACTTCTCTCTTTACTAAGTTGTGTGTCTAAACTGAATTTGGTTTAACTTAAAATACCATTAAGAATATCTGCATCTATTCTTGCTCTCGTAATGCTGCCCATAGTGCTGTGTGGTGTCCTGCCATTTAATGCACTTCTCTTACACCCCTTGGCACACAAGACCTCCAAGGCAAAGACTGCGGCATGAAGCCCTTTGCACCTTCTGCATAACGGCAGGCTCCCAGCAGGGACACAGCAATCCTCATGGGATTACAGGCTCCATGCTGCAGCAGATCAAACACAGAGGCACTCTCTCCACGCTGTCAATCTGTCACCTTCAGCCCTTCAGGATGACTCTCTGGGAAGAAAAACCAACCCAAATTGGATCATCCATACAACCACAGCACCACAGACAAACATGGATACTGCCCTAACAGGATAGACCACCAGCAGCTTCTCTGGCAGGATGGGCTCAAATCCACCCAGCAACTGGACCTAGGAAGAATGGACAATCCCATGGTCTGTTTGAAATGTTATAGAAGACTCAGGTTGAATGTTAATCAGAAAGAAAAAAGTGCTGATCATCAACATATCAATGGGCTCAGTTTAGCTTTCAGTGCTCATTACTGTCTGGTGTGAGATGCAGGACTGAGTCAGTATGGATATTTCCAAGTTTCAAAGTTATAGCTATGGTTTCCTCCCCAGAGGCTGATGGGGAAAGCACTGCAGCACCTCTGCAGAACACTTCATGATTAAAAAAATGATGAAATAACCCCCCCTGTGATAGCATCATCCAAGTGACAACGCTCAGGAACAGGGTTTGGAACATTTTATGGCGATTCTGTTATACTCCAGCACACACAAGGATGTGAACATTACTTTAGCTAACCCCAGCATGCATGAACACACACACACACACACACTAACATGAACAGGGGTGCTTCCCAATGTGTGGCAACTGGGGGAGTCTAACTAGAAGATTAAGATACAGCCATATTTCACTATTATTTACCATTGAGGCATCACAAGAATCACTGCATCTCCTCTCTCCTGCATATAATCATCATACTGACGGAACTGGCACCAACCCCAAACTGGATGCAACTTTTTTGTCCCACCGCACAAAGAGGCAGACACAAAGACAAGCAGTGACGTTATACTGGCTCCCAGAGAAAACAAACCCCAAGCCACTGTTCTTCATTGCACAATCTCTGCTTGGACAGGAAGAAAACATACTCTAAGAAGTCACTTTCAAACCTCGGGTTTTGCATAAAGAGTTGGCTGTTCCGCATAGCAATTAGGCATGAAACTATACCAGCTACAATGCAGGCTGCCCAGGGGTTCTTCTGCTGGCCATTAGTCAGGGGCATGAGCACTCCCACTTAGCTTTCACGCAGATGCCACACCAGAACATGTCCCATCAGCATCATGCAGTCACTCAAGTGCAGGATGGATTTGAAGGCATGCCAACACAGCCAAGTCTCAGAGTGCGTAGCTTTCTTGGCAGGTATTCCTCCTTGCCTAAGGGAGACTGAAACAGTGGAGTTCTACAGCTAGAAAAAAAGTAAGATTGTTGTAGCCCATCAGATACGATTCCCAGCTTAAAGGATTAGAGCTGTGTCACAGCAAGAGGCAGAGAAAACTGCAGGTTGTTCCTCAGCTTGCACCTTGCAACATTTTACTGTTTACTTGCACTTTAAACCAATTTACTTTCTGAAGTAATATCTCAGCCTGTCACCACCACACGCTCCATATTCTCATTAGAGAACTTGCCTGCAACTAAGATTAAGCACATTTAAGGTTCACATTGTCCTCTCACTCCTTAATGAGATGGTTTCTTCAGAAAGTGACTGCTTCTCCTCCAGTCTCAGTACTTCCAACCTCACCTTTTATCCCAGCGCTGGCCCAATGCAATGGGCAGCACCTGCAAAACAGCTCCCTGCTTTACACAGGCACCTGGACTCTCCCTCACGCAGAGAAACTGGTTCATTGCAAACAGCAGTTATAAAAGGATCAACTTCTGCTCCGTAACTGCTCAGCAAGAGTGTTGCACAAGAGCAGTTACTTTAGCCAGCCTGATATTGAGAATGCCAAAGGAATTTGGTTCCCCTCGTATCTCTACTCATGGGACCTCTGTTTAGAATATTTGAAATTGCTCGGACTCCACCACACTCATAAAGCCCCCCAGGGTTTTGCTCTGCTGCTTTCACCACCAGGAGGTTCTTCCCCATTCCTCCACTTTGTTCCCTGGTGCCAGCAAAGCAGCTCCCCCCTGCTTGGTAGAGAAATCATCTTCCACGAGTGCTCTGGCCCATGGTTCAGAGAGGCTGATGGAGAACACGGAGAACCACACGTTTGTCTGCAGGGCTCTTCACTTCCAGCTCAACTTGTTCCCACTTTGATGCCCTCTGGGAACTAAAGGAGACAATGCTGATTACTTCTGCCGTTTCTACCTGTGACTTTACTGCACCGCACTGGTGGGGAGGGACATTTCCTGAGCCCACTGTCAGAAAAGGCCCATTCTGGCAGAAAATGTGGTTCTCCCTCTCCCTGCTGAAAACAAGTCTGCTCCTGCCTCACCCCCTGCAGCCCTGGCTGTGGAATTTTAATTGAAGTGACTGGTGAAAGAGGGGAGGGAAGGTGTGGTTTGGCTGCAGGACACAGTCAGGACCTCTTCTTACACTCTGCACCTTGCCCCAACGGTGCCTCCTCCTGTGCCCTGGGGATAACCCCATGCCATGCTGGGAGAGCTGTGGTTGAAAAAGCATGGGAAAGGTTTGCAATGGGTTTTGATATTGAAGCACAAAATTCTAGACCTGAGGTAACAGTTCCCTCAATGCAGTGGGAAACCAGGTTCCTCCAAGTTTCCCTGCAAGCAAGGTCAAAAGCACACTTCTTCAAGCTTGCTTGAGAATGACAGCCAGGCTAAAATGAAGCTGAAAAGTAACTTCTCACCCCCTTGTGAAAGAGGCCACAAAAAGCCTAAATGCATCTTCAAAGCCTAAGCAGCTCTTCAATGAGAAATACTCCTCAGAGAGGAAAGCAAGTACAGGCACATGTTCACAAGCCAGAGCTGGGAGCTGACGCCAGGGCCTGGGCAGGGCAGAGCTGCTACTCTCAAGGGATGGGACTCAGTGGGGAGAAAGGTCTCTGGCATGTTCCAAGTCACCTTTTGCCACACTCATCTACCAGATTTTCAGTATTTATCCACACTAATGGAGCAGAAGAGAACACCAGCGTCAAGGCAGAAGAGCTTACGTGAAACGGCACATTCCTCTCATACTCTTCCTTTACCCCATGAGACCTATATCTCGTGGTAATTTGCTTAAAAGCTGGTTTTCCATCAAAACTCTACTTTCAGTCGAGAAGCCAGAAGTGACAGCATCAGGATGCTATGCAGGTCTGGAACTGAAGAGCTGTCAGATAGCTTTGTGGGGTTAAAATAAAACCCAACACATAGCAAACCAAACACAGGAGCCAAGAGATGGCAAACCTTAAGATGTCTGAAAGCCAAAGGAGACAAACATCAGAGATTCAGAACTCACCAGAATGTTGTCAGCTTACAAAGCCTCCTCTCACTCCTTCCCCTACATTTCAAAGATGAGTGTGCATTTCTGGTCAGGACTTACTGGTTTCAGCAAAGTCTCTTTGCGAAATGAGCACAAGGACATGTGCAGGGGGAAAAATACCAGGGCAGAAAAGGAAGATGGGGAAACAAATCCAGAGGCTGCAATAGAGTTCAAAAACTTTAGGAAGTCAGGGGGTTATCCAGTTGTTGAGTGCCCTGTAAAGGCATGTACACTCTTTCAAGCCAGGTCTGTCTCTGGAGCAGAAATTCAACACACTTTTCCCCAGAGAAAGTTCTATTGTCCTGCAGTCACATTGCTAAATTCAGACGTTTCATTCAACGTGTGAAACAGACAGACTCCTGTCCTGCTTTTAATGGGAGAATCCATCCACCACTACTGCTCATCACATAACTACACCAGCTTTGTTCAGGGCAGGACACAGCACAGCTCCCTATCCTCAAAAGGAAAGGGAGGCAACACATAAACAACATATCACTGTACATCACAGCCTCAGAGCCTGCATACCTCAAACAGTAACCAGGGCTAACAGTCTGAGGCACCTCGACAGATGTATAGCCAAGCAGCCATAAAAGAGCCTTTGTGCTGGCTGAACAGAAACAAGGCATTTTCTGTAAGGGAGAAGGCCCTGACCACCTACCAGAACACATGGGGTTACACATTTCACACTTCCCCTGCACCAGGAACCGCAAGGGTAGATAGCACAAAGCAGATGCCATGGACTCAGAAATGACCCGTTTTCTGCAGAGCAACATCAGTGATCAGGAGGAGCCACATCACAACCAGGAGGCAATGACACTGCCCTCACCTTTCACCTCCCTTGCTTGCAGTTCCCCTATCAGGAGTGCACCGCTTGGTTTCAATGTGAGCAGACCTGCAACTGAGCACAGGCGTGCCCCTGCAGTACAGTCCATGCAGAAGATCATCAACACTTTCATTCACCATCCAGAGCTCCAGACAAAGCCTTTCATTCCAACGCTTGGCACCCAGCTCCTATTTTATGTATTTTGAAATACCCTTTTCATCTTCACCCTACTCTCCAGTTCTGAAATTAGGCTAATTCTTTAAGGCTGCAGGAGCTCTGATGTTATTTTTGGTCTAGAAACCACGTGGACAGATTCTCCTGAATACCAGTACACGCAGCAGTGGTGCTACCATCAGCAAACTTCACTGCTCCACAGATCAGAGGTGGCTTCCAGCTGGGCCCAGGAAAATGCAGCAAGACAAAATGCATCTTGCAAAACTGAGGAGTTAGAAAGAGGGCAAAGATTATCTGAAGAAGCCAAAACTGCTATGCCCAAAATCTGGAAAAGCCACAGCTGGTGAACATTCCCAGGGAAGCAAAGGCAAGGCTGCTTTATAAAGATTAAATCTGCAATCATCTCTCAGTTGTTGGTTGTTTTTTGTTTGCTTTTTAAATAAAGGTCCCCTTGGCCAAAGATGTTAGGAAGTGTCTTAATAGCAGAAGGATACAAACCCAAGTACGTCAGTAAAATGATCTGTGATGACCCTGAACAAACAAGGGAAAGGAAGGTGATGGTGAGGTTTATTGACATATCATGTGTGTTAAGGTTAAGCAAATTTCCCTTTTGTCATGATAGCAAAGATACAGAGGCAAGGAACAGTATTTGTGCTGACCTGGACAATGAATGTGAGAGGTGCGAGCTCTGGAGTCGCTCTGTTCAGACAAGAGGGGTTTCTAGTGAAACATCTGGGCTGAAGGCTGTATGAAACTATTAAAAACACTGTGTCAGGCGTTGAACCCATTCTGCACCCACACACTGAGGGGGCTGTAGGGAAAAGGATTATAAAACCTCAGACTTAAGATACAGACAGTTCCCCATCGAGTATTTATGCAGAATTACACTTTATTAATTCTTAACACCCACTTACTCAGAACTTTTCTTTGTCCTTAATAAGACAAAGAATATTGCCCTCATGCAGAGATGCTGAGGATGAACTCTGCTGTCCCTTGGGCAAATGCTTTTGCTCTCTATAAGCCAGTAACATACTAAAAAGTATGGTTACAAAGGATTAAGGCAGCTCAGTTAATGCAAGCCAGCACTCTCTCCTGCATTCCTCACTAATACAGTGGTGGCATAACCAGCCAAAACATGTAGCTTTAATTCAAATAAGGTTTAAAGAAGTTACTGCCAAGTGATTACACCCACTGAAGGCCTACAAGCAGAGGAACCTTCATTAAGACTTTGCTGCCATTCTCAGAGCACTTTTCTAAGCAGCTGCACCAATGTGAAGTGGCAACCATGAACAAGAGCAGGCAGTGAGTTTTCATGAACAAACTTGTACTTGCCTTTCAGAAAGCACAATGACACAAGGTCTGAGCATGGACAGCAGGCAATGATGCAGCACCCAAATGCTGGCTGCCTCCTCCGAAAGGCTGGGGCAACCCAAAGGTTTATGCCTTTTATGTGTCTGATAACATGCTTTTCTTTGCAGCTGGAAGAAGGTGACAGTAACACTTCTGGAACTGCAAGTAGCTTTCTGCCACCCTTTTCTGCTTTCTAATGAACTGCTGGCTGTGTCCAAACTATGGTTTCTCATTTATTTCATTGCTAATCCTAGCCTCTGTCTAAGAACCTGGGCTTAATCCACAGAGTACCGGAAGCTTCTGAAGACTGCTTCCAAGAAGAAAAATATAGCACTCAGCTGGAAGTCCCTAAAGCCATTCAGCAGGAAGGATTAAACCCAGAGACATGGATGGAGCTTAGATCTAGTGGCCATGACCCTACCTGTGTTCTCTTAGTTACACAAGAGCAAATCATGCCTTTTCCTAAACCTCTTTCTAAGCTAATGACTCTAAAGCACTGGCTCTAGGAGCCTCATCTCGCAGCTCTGCATAAATATTCAGGGCTCCCATCCTCTATTGCCACATGCTCTCAGCTATAAACCAGAACAGATGGTAAATGAAGCTCTTTGCCCTATCTTAGCAATGCTCCCAGGACACAAGAGCAGAAGTTGAGCACTGGAGCTTCACGTATGCTGCAGCCCTGGGAGAAAGGCACTCCCAGCAGCACAGGGAAAACAGCATTAGACAGACTGCTGGGTGCTTACTTGGAAAGAGAACTTGCCGTGGTGGCTTTCCTCCGATCAGCAATCCTCCACATCAGGGTACAACACCTCAGTGTGGACAAAGTGTAAATGGATAAATGGGCATTTCATATTCTAAGAGTCCTGAAAACCACTTTAGGTCATCAAAATTTAAATTACATGCAGGCGCTGGATCTTTCATTGAAGTCACTATCACCACACAAGCTGCAAGTAATGGCATGAAGCTCAACTGGTTCTCAAGAACCCCTCCTGATAAAAATCAGTCACAACTTTCACCCTTGTTTCATTACTGTAACAGAACTTTGAAGTTGTTCAAAACATCTAAAAGACACCAGAAGAAATTCACTTTTATACAAGAAGCTACCAGAAATAACCAGAACTCAACTTTATGTTCTGTGAGGACCCCCATATACACTTCCAGTTGAAACGTTGGGATTTAGGAAAACAAAACCAGTTGGTTCCCCAAACTCTTCTAATTATGTTCCCAAGTTCTCTGTGACACAGAGAGGTCATTTTGGTCTAGGCATGCAGGAGGATAATCCCCACCCTTCAGGCAATCAGGATTTCTGCCAAGATTTTAGAGGTCTCCAGCTGATAACCATGGAAGTTCACACCACCAGGAGTCCAGATAAGCTTTTAACAGGAAATTTGTGCCAAAATGTTTTAAGCATTATAAGGATCAATTAAAGATGGTGCAAAAGTCCAGAAGAGCAGAATTAAGCTCTCTGCTCCAAGTCAGATGGGTTTGGAACATGAAACAGCAGCAGCAGCTCTGCAGCTGGGAGGTTTCTACAGGAAATGAGGTTAGACAAATTCTGGACTATTAATCCTCTGCGCAGGCAGAGTACTCACACCATGCAGAGTACTCACACTATGCACAGGGCCATCGACAACAGCGCAGAGCACACAGTTACACTGCTACCTGCCTGCTGCAGGGATGGGGTGTTCCAGGTTGTCATCTTGCATCTTCCCTGTTCATCAATGAATCAGTGGTTCCCGCATCATAGCCGAAAAGCCAAGCTCCTTCCTGACATATGCTAAGTGCGCTTGGGTGCAATGCATGGGAAGATTCAACAGACAGACCTCATTAGTAACTGCAGCTGTGAGCTGTAAAACAGAAACCCAGTGGCACAATGACCGCCATCCTCTGCCTTGTCAGCACTCGGGGAATCACAATGTCCATCAAGAACAGAGACTTTAGGAACAGGGAAGCAGAAGAGGAACTGGCAGTTCCTGCGCTGAGGTGGAGTCACCTGGTGTTAACAGCTCTACTCAGTCCCTCTCCCAGCACCAGACCAGTGACCACGAACATGGTGAACTTGTAAATGATAATTGTATAGAACACAAATGTAACCTCAGAGTGCATCCATGGACCCTGCCAGCACAGGGAGATGCTCACAGAGCAGCCACCCAGTGCTGTCCCAAGGCAGAGTTAGTCTGCCAGGTCCTATTTTCTCCAAAAGCATCAAGCAAAGCCTTCGCTGCAGGTGAGTGCTACACCAATACAGCTCCTGTAGGCACTGTCTAAAGCGGCTGTGGACAATTCTCTGTGTTCAGCCACAGAGTTCAAAAGAGAATTACCTTACACTAAACCTGTTTTGTTTTTTTAAAAGTAACAACTAGATATGGCATCAAAACCCAGTGCACCCACCCATGTAGAAGAGCTGCTTTTTCTTTCCTCTCTGTAATAATTCAATTGATTAAAACCACCCAGTATTTCTCCAAACACCATATTCCAAGTATAACACAGCACTGAAAGCATTTGAGCTGAGGCTGTTTCCACCACCCCTTTGGTGACCTCAGCTAGTTTATATTAAGCCCCTTCCCCACATCAGCACTTCATTTCTATTTCCCATCACCAAACAAGCCTGGCTTTTCTCTCCCGCGCTTACAGGCTCTGACACCTCCATGCTGCTGGCACCTTAAGCTGCTCACAGAACTTGCCTTTAATAGATCTGAGTGGAGAAAAGCAAGTATTCTCTCCAAATTTATATGATTAACACACAGAATCCCAATATGCAGGTTACAGTGACCCTCTAACACATATATCAGCCAAAAAACTTCCATTGTGAGAGCCCAGCTGAAGATACTTCATGTCCACTGCAGCTCAGAAAGACAATTTCTTTATTATTACTTTTTTACTGTCTAGTCACAAGAGGCATTTCAGAGATTCTGTTTATACAGAGGTAGCCAAGTGGTTTATTCTCCCACCCTCATCTTTTCTACACTAAATAAAATGGAACAGGAAACTTGCCAACTGAGTTTGGTTGGACATCACTGACCCACGGGAGAACCCCAACTACACAGGTATTCCTAGGGATCAGATTTGGAATTCAGCAGTGTCCTTTCAGGGTCTCCAGTCAGGTGGGATTCACCGACAAGAGGCAGTGCAGGGTGCAGCACAATGTTACTTCCTCCAAGAACCAAGTCTCACAGCTCCAGCAAGGCATAAAGAATCTACCCTGCAAGACAGGGATGGCTTTTTCCATCAGTTCAGAAGAGAAAAATACATTAGATAAAGCTTCTAGGCTCAGATGTACTTCCCTCTGCCCATCCTCACTGCTCCTCAACACACAACTCAAATCCTCAAGTATCTTCTGAATGCCTTAAGAAACTGGGAAGAGGAGCTGTTTTCTTTGTTCAGTCACACAATGAAGTATTAGCCTTTCCTGACTTGTCCTCAAGACAACAACTAATCCTGATGGCTCCCTAAACTCAACAGGCTGCACACATCCTCATTTCCAACCAAACCACTGCACTTCAAGATGATAATAATAAGAAGAAAAGCAATCTTTCTGTTTGCTGGATTCATTGCTGGAGTTTCCTTAAGAGTCTGCACCACACCATCAAAGTCCCCATTTCAGCAAGCCTCAGCTAAGGCATTAGACCAAGTCATCCAGCTAACTAGGGGCAGATTAACCATGTGCTCACAAAAACTAGGTCAGTCTCAAACAGTCCCTATGGACCGGACAGGCATGTATGTGTAAGCAGAAAGCACACAGCCTTCATCTTTTAAAGCGATGACCAGCAGAAAGCCAGTGGGATCCAGACTCAAGTCACTTCGCTACAACACTTAGCTCTATAGACAAAGCGGTTCTTGATTTCTTCAACAAACTTTTCCAAGTTCAGAAGGCACTAAGAAATGACTCTGTGATGTCAAGTTTTCCCTCTTTGAAATAGCTGGTTCTCAAATACTTAATTATTTTCAAAGTGCATGAGCCAGGTCAGGACTCGGGTGCAGACCTGAGATGCCTCCTATTCCAAACCCTCCTAACCAGCATCTTGGTTCCACAAACCCAAACTGTAACCTTTACTCTCTCCTTTGACCTCTCTGCCCCACTCCTATGTATTTAGTCTCAGACCAAGCCCCCACGCATCACCTTCCGTGTCCAGATAATGCCCTTCTCTAGTCTTACCTGCCTGTGCTCTGATAAAACGCCATTTCTCACCCCCAGAATAGATGGTCATCCACTTCCAACTTAACTCTGAAGCCAAAGAGGTACCTATGATGTGTTTCAAAGATAAAATTTAGCGTTTAAAGAAAGATGATTTATAAACATCCACTCTGAAGCACTGATCATGTTTGTAACTTCCCTCTCACACACACACACACCATTTGTATCCTATGTTTCCTGAATGAACAGGCACAATGGGTTACACACACACGATATAAGCTATCTGCTGCTGTCAGGGTTTGCCAAGTTCCTATGCTCTGACTTTTGAAAAACATACAAGCTTTGAAGCCACGACAACATATATGTATTAGGATGTCCTATTTCAGAAGTGCCACTGGATACCCCCACCACAAAGACAAGTCGACTCTTCCACTTGCTGCCCTGTGTCCAACACAAGGCTCCACATAGCAAGAGCGACCAAATAATCACAGCCCAACCCCACTGCAGTGGACCAAGGTGCCGCAGAGCACCCTGCTCAAAGCACCTCCTCACAGAGCCCATCCGGCCCTGCCCGGAGATGTACAGCTCTTGCTGCTGGGTGTGCTCTGTGCCAGACATCAGCAAGCTACAAGCAGGATGAATCTCCTTTTTTGTTAATGGAAGGTTCTTTCTCAGAGGATAAAGCAAGGTTAGCCATCAACAGTTGCATCTGTCCCCAGCCTTTCAGTTCTGATCAATCGCAGAAGCACTTTTTATCTCGTTTTAACTTCTGGCTATCTTACAGAAAAACACAAGCTTCAGTTTTGCCCATGGGAGAGTCCATTCCAGACACTGTGTGTTCTGGCTCTGCCAGCGTACTTGGCAGACATAATGTGCACTTGAAGGGCTTTCCTAACTTCAGTGGATTTCAGAGTAGCAGTTATCTTCAATTACTCCAGATGAAACACCACACAAAACCTTAATTCAAACCCCCCTTCTCCCAGAAGACCCCAGTCACCACTGCCCTACTTTTTCCCTCACTAATGCCCAAAAGGTAGGATCTACACTTCCTTGATGCTTACATTTCCCAAGGTGATCACTCCGCTTGACACAGCTTCTTTTCCACATACATTATAAAAAACCCTGTCTCACTTCAGGCCATTTAGGGAGCCCCTGCTGCTAGTTTGGAGGAAAGCACTGCCTCCACACACAGTTGCTGCTTCTTACCTAACTTCTCCCAATGCCCCAAGCAGAAC
This sequence comes from Psilopsiagon aurifrons, assembly GCA_025447955.1. Taxonomy (NCBI): domain Eukaryota; kingdom Metazoa; phylum Chordata; class Aves; order Psittaciformes; family Psittacidae; genus Psilopsiagon; species Psilopsiagon aurifrons. The sequence continues at coordinate 39,850 of JAOEHY010049789.1, forward strand.
GGAAGGAAAACCAGACAAAACATCTGCACCAACAGTTAGCAGTAGTGTAAGCTGCATCCAGCTGCGTCTATTGTGCTGGGGGACACGAAGCATTCAGTATCACCTGAAAGCAGTGTTAGAAGGGTTTTGTTACTGAAGAAATTAATGGGGTATCTCAGCATTGCCTTGATTTCCAGCAGCTACAAAGAGCTTGCATTAAAGTTCCCACTGTTCTCAAGGTGAAGATATTAAACACAAATTAGAACAATACTCAGCAGCAGCTACAAACAAGGCTGAATCAACACTAAGCTGCAGAGTGATGGCTTTGTAATTCAGGTGCATTTAAAGGAAACATTAGACTCAAAGTGAAAACTGAGCTCAGCAATACCTTGGGATTGTTTTAAATCACAAATGAGATGGCTGGTCACTTAAGCTGAAACCTGTTCTCAGGTTGAACAGCCAAGATCATGCACACACAGTGTACAAGAAAACAAAAACAGCATGTCTCTGATCCACAGAGGACAAACTGGAGCTACTAGCACAAGGAAATAAGAGAAGAAAGGAGACAAACAAATAACCTTTTCCTGAGAAGAAAAGCAGCAGTTTGCCACAAGACCAAAATACCAACACTCACTAGAAATGCAAAACCACTTCCCAGCGAGTTCAGTCCAAGCCTTTTGTCCTCTTCAAGGACTGTGCTCTATCTCGCTTCATAAACTCTCCATCCCTCATCTGTAATCTGCAGAAGTTTCACTGCTCCATTCTTTCCATGATTTTTTCTTCCAGTTTGCTGAATAAAATCTGTAGCTCCAGCTGCTCTTTATTTTTAAAATGGTGATAAGCCTTGCTATTAAAATATTACAATTTCAGAGGCATGTCTCTTCTATGGCTCACTCGACCTGTGTCAAGTAGGGTAACAGCTACAAACCTGGTCATACGAGCCTAGAATCTATCGTGGGCTGCAAGCTGCTCCTGAAGCAGCAGCCTGGGTGCCTCAGATAAAGCCCCAGAGCCCAGGGAGCTTCAGTTCTCCTCAAGCTTACACACACCATTGCTGCCTCTTTTCTGGGGTGAGATGAAAGAGGAAGTCCAAAGAATCCCAGTGTCAATTCCTTTGCTGTATTTGCTGAAAAGCTCCTGACAACAGGAAGCATGCAAACAAATCTTTACAAGTCTTGAAATGGGCAATAACCACTGCCACTGATGGAGTGGTGTGAGCAGCACCATAGAGAGCAGCAGTGACAGAAACACAGGAAGGAGGGGAAAAGGGGGTTTTGAGACAGACTGCTGGGAGCAGAAAAAGCCCACAGCACTGGGCCTGGAGATGAATTTGGGCACAACACCAGAGCCAGAGCCAGGGAAGATGAGCAGCACAGTAAAGACATTGTGAGATCTTAAAATCAGAGAAAGGGGGCAGTGACAGTCATGGAGATGAGTAAAACAACTCTGGGCATAGAGCCCACAGTACAAACAGCACAGCGAAACAACCACTCGCACTGAGGTCCAGTAGGATATTCCATGTCCGAGATGCTAGGAAAGAAACCAAAGAGAGGGGTGTGACTGCAAAGACTCGAGCTCCTCATCTGTGCTGCCACTTGAGTCCCTCCAGAATAGGAAGTGCAGAAAGCAAAGGAGAAGTCTGAGGTTTACTTTTCCTGAGGCCAACGCTGTTTTGTTCACTGAGCCTTGTGCCATTGCTGCTAGCCTTTCAATGGGAATTGTGAAGGATTTGGTGGCTGTGTCCCAGCAGAGCAGGCACAGATAAACCTTTTGCTCTGTCAGAAGCTCACTGAAATCCAATGCCTGGCAGTTCACGTGCCATGGCCTGTTACTTGATGCTCACGACTGTACAAGACAAGGAAAACGTCGCTTTTACCCCAAGCTTTCCTAACACAGCTGTTCTGACAGCTGTGTTATTTCACACAGCTATTGCTTTATCTTAAGTAAAATACCAGGCACTTTTCATCTCGTTGTCTGGGCAATGAGAGGACCAGATCAAAATAAAAGAGAGGAAAAAAATGACAGGTTTTTAAATTGAAAAGCCTCAACTAAATGAGAGTGGACTTACTCAGGCAGAAGCAGAGAGCTTTCATCAGCAGAACTCTTCCCTCTCTCCAAAGCAGCTGAGCCTTAACATCTCACACTCAAGGGTTACTTCTGAACATCTTACAGTTTACACACTTCACACAAATCAATTTTAAGTAATTTATAGCACTTGGGAGAATCCAGCACTGTTAAATAAGGATAATTTAGCAGGAGCTGATCAAACAAAACTGGTTTTGAGAAAAGCCCAATCTAATTCTGTCAGGTAGAATTCCCAGTGCAGTTGTGCTATTGTTAGCTATTTCAAGCCAAAAGTTGATCATATTCAGTTTAGGAGGTCTTTGCCAGTTTCAGCAAGACCAAAATGCTGACCCTAGGAAGTCATCAAATGCCACATGGTACAGGCATTCACAACCAGGAGTTATTTCACCTCAGCATGTCTACAGGAAAAACTTTATGCGGCTAAAGACTGTGGAAAAAGTTACTGAATGGCTAACCACAATGATGGCAATACATAAGCTAGTTCCAGGTCTGTAAGGAGGGAACGTGGAAAGCCACTGTTAGTCCAGAAAGTCTTTATGCACAAAAGATACAAATGAATTGGAGAAGCTGAAAACCTCCTTCCGCTTCCTCAGAGGCTTTCCCATCACTGAACTGTGAACTGAAACGAAGCAACAGCTTTTGGGAGCAGAAAGTCAGTGTCAAAAGTTTAACACAAGTCTTTGTCAGTGGGTCAGCAGCAGCATCTGTCGTCATCCATGACCACAGCTCCCTGTCATGCGGGCAGAAGAATCCCCCTCTTTACCGCATCTCATAAAAGCACGAAGCAAGAGCTGCGTACAAGCCACAAATGTTTGTGTAAAAAGACAAACTGCTCACCCTCTGTTCTGCCCTCAACTTCTCCCTTATTTCCACTAGCATTTTCCCTGGGAACTGGAGGAGAAGCTGCAGCTCGACCCCTGCAGGTGCTTTCAGTCAGTCTGTAAACACCCATGACTCAAAGAGCCCAGCGCACTGGGCAGAAGTCCCCTCACCCCTGGGAGGAGCTGCCAGCTCCCAGCAGGAATAGCAGCACGAAACTGCCGCAAGCAGGATGGGGACTCTTGTTTGGGGGGGGGG
>JAOEHY010049794.1:0-35616 GCA_025447955.1 Psilopsiagon aurifrons
TCCTCCCGGCTTCCCCTCCTCCCTGGCAGAGCATGAGGCTCAGAAAGCCCTTGGTCAGAGTAAACATTACTGAGCAGCCACTAAAAACGTCGGCGTTATCAGCATTGTTCCCAGGCTGAAAGTCAAAACCACATCACTGCACCAGCTACTAAGAAGGAGAAAAGCGACTGCTACTGCTGAACCAGGACACTGTATCAAGTGTCAGATAAAAGAGCCCAGCACTTTTTTCCTGGTGTAATTTGCTTTCCTTCCTTTAGGAATATTGTGAATTAAAAGGTTGCAAGATACAATGTAACGTGGAAAGGTATAGTCATTTGTGCCTTCTGCTTAGGAGGCAGCTGTTCATGGGCTATTGATTTTACTTCTAAAAAGAGTATGACTGTATGTTACATCCATTTGTCACCTTCGGATATCTCCAGGTGTTAAAAAAGTAAATTACTCTAGCCATTCATGTGCATAAGACTAAAGAGCACAGAAGTGGCCTCTACTAAAGAATTCCTAGGCATTACTAATGGCTTTTGTTCTTACTGTGAAGGACCATAATTTTTTTTCTGCCTCATAATTTTTTTTTCTGCTTTGTTAATTAAAGCATCATCAACTCTCTGTTTCAAAGACAATCTGCCTGGTATCAGAAAAAATCATGAGCAACGGCAAATGAAACTACCACACAGTCACTAATTGGCTGAAAGACCATCACTTCTCATGATGAATAAAGACATGTCCATGTCATGCAGCATAAATGCTGACTTCTGATTACTGGTACTCTGATACTACTGGTGCTCTGATATTCATTTGATTCCTCCTGCTGAAACCAGAACTTCACATCAGATCTCATTTTTTCATTCTCACTGGATGCAATAAAAGAACAGCAGCCAACAACCCCTCCTTTCTTGTTATCACATTTCGAAGATTGAATAGATGAGCTGTGCCTAGTGGGAATATTGTAACAAACCACAAGCACAACTACTTGAGTAGCAGGTAAATACTTTCCTGATTTACAATTTGCTTCCCTTCTTAGCCATGAACAAGTCACAACAAAATGGGTTAGATTGGTCACAGGCTAATTAATGCCTGCCCTTTAGTAAACATTTTAATAATCTGCATGCCAGAATGAGTGAGAGTATTTTTTGCTTATGTTTGCTGGACCATGCCTGCCGTATTTCAGAGAGCAATAAGATCTTGAGATCTTATGAAAACTATGACCGGCTCTGCTATCGAGCTGGTGGGGTTTTATCTAACAGACAGGTTACAATAGCATGGGTCTGTTTGAGAGGACAGCTAGAATATATGTGGAGATGGTGTTAATTTTTTCCCCCAAGCAGCCCACTTTTCACTATATCCCATTTCCCTAATCATCTTAAGAGAGTAAATCAAAGGACGTAACTAGCAGATCAGAATGTAGCTTGAACTTTTGCACTCCTCTCTTTATAACCTCTTCTCTCCTGTTTCAGACCCTGCTTTCCTGCAGCTTCCATGAGTGCAAAAAAGCGTAAGAAGCAGTCAACATAGGGCAAGACTGTTCCTCATCCTTCATGGTGTTTTCCTCCTCTACTCTTTTCCTCTAGCTCTTAAGTCATTTGTTTTGTTGTTTCTGATGTGGGTAACAGAAAATTGGAGTCTTAATATGGAAGTAAAAGATAAAGGTATTTGGGTTACAGCACAAGCTGCAAAGCAGAGCTGTAAGCAAAGCAGAGAAGCAAGTTGGCTACCTGTAGGTTACCTGAAGTGTACTGTGTTTTATTAACTTCTGCTCTTCACATGCTTCTCTTTGTGTCTAGCTTTGAAACAGTGATAGTCACACTCTTTTTGAGAAAAGGACACCATGTTCCACATCACACAAGTATCTATTTTACAGAAGGAGGTTTGTAGCCTTGTCGTTGAAGAAACATTACTATGTTAGGATCCCCTGTGAAATATATAATAACATGGTAAAAAAAAAAAGGCAGCTGATACTGTTTTTCAGCACTTGAACTTCCTGACACATTCCTCAAATCAGACTACAATCCTTTGGCATTTTCCTTTCCAAGCAAAGCTGACATCTTTCAATCTTTCTTCCATGTTCAGCTGGAGCTGCTTAGCAATTTATGAGCCACAGGTGAGTATATTTCTGCTTGGAAAAAAGCAAAACACCCCTCCCCACACACACATTGCAGCTTCCCAAGGTAGCTTTGTTGACATTTGTCATTTGCTCTGTTCATTGACCTTAACAGCAAGCCAAGGGTACTGCATGTTTGAAAACATATCTCAAATCAAAGCAACACAAATTAGAGCCGCCTGTCCCTCTGTATCTTGCATAAGATGTCCCACTTTTTTTTTTTTTAATTTCAAAAACCAGTCTCTAATGGGATTTGAAAATGCCTTTAAAACCCTAGAATCTGATGTTAATGGCAAAATTGTGTTCCTGGCTATGGGCCAGTCCAAGATGCTGGCAATCCAAAAGAAGTAATCTGTCCCAGAGAACTGGCACAGCAGTTCTGAAACAAGGAAGTAAAAGCATGTAACTGTAGGTGCCACTGTGCTGAATTCCAGCTTCAGCCCCCTCTTTTGAAATCAGGGCTTCTCAGTGAGAATCTACATAGGAATTTCATACCTAAAACCAGCCAGTAAATTATTTAAGAGTTTTAACTGGAAAAGAAAAAAATGTTTAAAAAACCTTATGGATAATTACTTTTTCTCATTATTTCCATTAAAAGTCCTCTTCTTCTCAGTGTTTACATGAGTCGAAGAGTTTTATCTCAAGTTGAATGCAGCCTTATCTGAGCACACAATACCAAGGCTGCATTTACTTGCGGTACACTCTTCTCCAGTGGGTGCAATTCTGAACACACTGCACAAATTTGAGGATGTTCTTTTCTGAGATAGAAGTGTTTAAAATTTCACTCTGTCCATCAGACTGTTCCAGGACTAACTTTATAAGTATGCTGAATTCTGAGATGTCGTACTGCAGTGAAAGCAAAAGTCTCTTTGAGAAGCTCTGGCAGTTTATTTGTGGTTCAAAAGGCCAAATCATTTTGCTGAACTGGAAAACACTGCTCACGAGTCTCTGGGCATATTGATGTGCTGTACATTTGAAGGGATTAGTTACTTGTGCAAGTTTCTAATGCGACCTTTGCTAATAGGATACATTTTCCATAGTGGGCTGCTTGCAGTTTCCAACAGTCATTTACATAATAAATTCAATAACAGATTAGACATTGCTAATCCCATACTGAAAGGAGTATCTGTCTAAATTGTATCAAAGTGCCAGGTGGAAAGCTGAGGACTTCTCACTATTTTGGGATGGAAAGCACTAAATCCCAATTGTGTGATATGAGACAAGTCAGCAAAGAAGTCACATCGAAGGTCTCTTGATCTCCTTCCAAGAGAGTTATGGGGGCAGAGGGTAAATATGTAAAACTGCTTCACATCAAGGATTTGATGGGCTTGGCTTTGATCACTGAAACAAGGTGTTATGTCAAGATGCTTCCAGCATATCTCAATTAGAGTGTGTAATAGTGAACACAGTGATCTGGGGACCAAAGATCTCTCATCTGTGCTGTTGAACTTTAATTTTTTCATGCCATTTTGCTCTGGGAGAGGGGCTTTTTTCAGCACAATGGAAAGAAGTCATTCCACTACATAGAGTTGGATTATCTGTACCTGACTTCATTGACAGAACATAGCCTAGCTGTCCACTTCTAAAAGCTAGTTCCACCATTAGCTTGCGTGTGCTTTTCTGGGGCCAGGCAGGCACAGCACTCATGGCACAATACTAAAGCAGAAAGCACATAACCATATTATGCTGTGTGGCCAGTTTGCACAGATGTTACTAATCTCTGTTCCCACTTTCCTTGCCTAAAAGTGTCTCTGGGCTGTTGTTTACTGCCCAGCAAACTTTCTTACACTATCACTAAAGCAAAGCTTTGTAGTTTATGTAGAGATTACCTTTAGATTTTTCCTAGAGTTAATCCAAATTATAACATGATGACACAGCAGAAAATGCAAATCCTAAATTTCATTTTTATCTTATTAAATATTTTAAATAAAAAGTATTTTGAAATAAATTTCATTCTCAGAAATATGGAAATATAACTGTTGTTAATCAGAACATATTTGGAATATGTTTGTAAGCATGTCGTGGTAAACAAAAGCATAACCTATTGTACGTGCAGCATCTGCAAAGAAAATTCAGCTTTTCAAGATATTGGAAGTTTTGCCAGACTTCTATACATAGTAAAGTAGTGTATTTTCACTCTCTGACCAATTATTTTTCTGTAAAACACATAGAATTTCCTGGAGTTCTGAGAAAATGGTATGTTTAGGGATTTCCTGGTGAAGTTGGCAACATCTTTAATTCAATTAGGAACAAAAGCTAAGCAGAATTCACAGCCCTCTTCACAGTTTATGAAGTGCCCTCTGCCACTCATTTCAAGGAGATTCAGTTCAATTGCTTCACTATTGGTGTCTGATCCATTCAAAGTGCCTCTGTCTGCTCCAGGAGTCTCCATATGCCCCAGCCACCATCCCAGTGCATATAAGGCTGTGTCATATCAGTCAACTTTTTGTGGCAGCTTCAGATTCCTGAGGATGTCACGAATGAAACTGAATGCCTAGGCAGCTAATTTGACCACACTGGGTCCCCTACAGTAAATGTGGCCATGCTTGTCAGAAAGAGATGCTGCTGGTAGCTGAGCCCTTTAAAATATGCACCTGTGTTTTATGTTCTTCATTTGCAACTCAGCTGGACTGAGAAGCTCTGACTATAAGGCCACTGCTGGGACCAGGAAGATTTGATTTTAATCTAAGTGAAAAAAGTTATGGGGTTTTTTGTTTGTTTTTTTTTCTTTGATGAAGTTCCAATGTTTTGATGTTCATTTTCCATTCACTATGAACTGTGGCTACACTTGCAGTGACCACCATATAGATGGGTTTCTTCCCTTTATTTTTTAAACATCAAAACATTTCACCTCATCTCAGTTCCACATCAAACTTTTCCTTCCCAATTGCTGCTATGACATCTGTGATTTGTGGTTTCTTCCCTTTATGCCCCAGTTCTGCACATGCTTTTCTTCCCCTCTTTCCACTGTGACACAGCATGTTGTACATGGATGCCGCATGGTTGCATTATTCCACCACAAATTTGGTGAGCCACCTAAAGGGTGGTGGTGGTGCACCACAGTATCTATTTTCAGCACAGGAACTGTGGTTTCCTTTTTTCTAAGAGAAAAAGCAGCATACAAGCAAAGTACACTATGATACAAAGGAAGCTAGATCTGTTACATTTCAAGTTTACAGAAATAAAGGCTTAACATTATCCCTCGATAAAATCCAAGCACTTTACTCTTTTTCTTTGAAAGCAGCCTGTCAGAAAGGCTTCCCTGTAAAAACATGCTTTTCATTTTTATCTGCTAATTCTTAAAAAGTCTTTATTGTTTTAGATAATGAATACATTAATGTGTGATTCTTAATAGAGCTTAATGAGTCTATGACAATAGTAATTAATATATGATGATACAATAGCTTAATCCTCTGCTCATCGTCACCCCACTAAAGCAGCAAAGAACTACATCAGGATTTTAACAAAGAAAAAAATATGGGGTTTTTTGTTTTGTTTTGTTTCATTTTTAACTATTAAGGAGGACGCTAAAATACTAGAACTTTTCCTATAAGAGAATAACTTCTACATCAGCCTACATACAAGGTAATTTATTTATCTCCAGCAAGCCTTCTAGGCCCTTATTGTATTTCTGCAGTGCTAAAATTATAGGGTCAACATCTGGTAAGAAATTTACATATTAGCAGGGAGTCTCAGAAGAACTCTCATTCATAAACATAATCTTAAAACACATTTTCCAATAAAACACATGAAGGTAGCTCTCATAGTTATGGAAGATAGATCTCAAAAATCCAACAAGTAATTTGGGTTGATTTAAAGAAACCTCAGCATTTTATCAGAGTAAAACTGCTCTTCAAACTGAGATGTCAATAGGAAAAAAGTACACTTCTAAAGAAAAAAAAGAAAAAAACTGGTTTGTTACGAATGATGTGAACACACAGAGTCAGAGCCTAACAAACATCTTCAAGCTCAGTGTAAATCTGAAATGAAATTTAGCACCCCCAGAGGAAAGCACTCTTGCCAATTCTGCAAACGGGGAGTTGCTTCCATCTGCTGGAGGCCAAAAATACCTCAAGAACAAATGCCAGCAGACTCTGCCAAGTGCTAGGATCATCTGAGAAGCCTAGGGATGCTGTCTCCAGAACAATGGAAGGTAGTTTTACAACCTACTTCTAAAGGAGAGGACAACCAGCAGGAAGGAAGACAAACTAAAATCTGTAATTATTCTTCTAGAGAATAGCACTCACATCTATTCCAAAGACACAAAGCCTTTTCTAGCCTTTTCAGGGGAACAGGACCAAGCCTTGAGAAGAAATATCAGGCTCAGCAAGCATATTAGGGACTGGAATGGTCATTCAATACTGCACATCTTCACTAAATGCTCACAGGTTTAACTCTATGCGCAGGTGTTTTGAAGCCAGAGTTACTTGCTGTAGCAATGATCATTTGAGAGAGCTTCTTAGAGCATTTGGCAAGCATTACTGCATTTATTCACTCAGTGTCTCTGTGTGAGGGATGTGTATTTTGTTACTTTTGAGACTGATCATAAACATACCTGTGCATACATTCTCTTCACCAAAACTCAATGCATATGCAAACACTTTTTGACTCAGAAACCTTGTAGAATGAACACACCAGCTTTGTATTTCTTGTTATCTGCTTCCAACAGATTCAAAGCCAGTATAAAAAGAGGTGTGTCTTGCCTGCCTTGTGTCTGATTGCACATAACTTGCAGTTTAGAATCTGAGCCACCATGCATGTTCTGAATGGGATTTCCTTCAGTTTCATCTAGCCTCCAGGCTGACATACAGGCTTGTGATAGATGAAGACCTGTTCCAGCCTCATTCCCATGGCTATCACTTTATCATCCTCCATGGGAAGGCCTGGCTGGGAATCTCTCTGTGCCCTTAGGTACAATTTATAAAGCCATGTATCTTTCAAGCAAGGAGGAAAAAATTGTGCCATCAGTTCATGTGCCAATTCATCATTTATGTATGCCAGCCACTCTAAAGAATCCAATGACTATGGGGAAGATCATCATAGAGCACATGCTTTCCACCTAATAGTAAAGCTCATTGTTACCAAATAGAAAGATGTGCATATTTTAAGCATGTTGTAATTAAGTATACATTCCTTTATATTTTATTAGAATAATGTTCTCATTATTGTAGAAGTCCACAAGAGAGATAATTATGTCCTTACTTATTCCTTGCTATTAGACTCAGATTCTCTTAAGACAGTATTAAGTTTTTCTGCTACCTCATAATCTCCTCTATTTTGATGTTTTCTCAGGAGGAGAAAAAGATCTTCATTTTTACTTAGCTGGTAATGGATCTGATAGATGTAGTATTAATTCAGTCATCATTGCGAGTTATTTTTTTCTTTTCATATTCCAAACATTTGAAATTTGGCATCCAAAATGTGAACCTCCCCTGTTTAAGTTTAAACCCATTCCCCCTTGTCCTATCACTACAGTCCCTAATGAAGAGCCCTTTCCCAGCATCTTTATAGGCCCCCTTCATACACTGGAAGGCTGCTATGAGGTCTCCACGCAGCCTTCTCTTCTCCAGGCTGAACAGCCCCAACTTTCTCATCCTATCTTCATACAGGAGGTGCTCCAGTCCCATGATCATCCTCCTTTGGACTTGTTTCAACAGTTCCATGTCCTTTTTATGTTGAGGAATAATCATGTACTTCTTAACAGAAAGTTTCTGCTGGAAAAGTCTCAAAGGCTTCATCTTACTGGACTTTGTCTCTAAGTCAAGCATGTGCCTAAGCTATTGACTGGACTCATTCTGCAGAAAGAAATAGATAGTCTTCCTCTGTACCTGTAAGATGGAAAACTTGAATGTGTATTCTTACCTCAGATCCAACAAGACGGCAATCTGCCACTGACGAAGCTCCACTTCATCTACATGTATAGATCTCCCATTCAGTGATGCCTATCCAGATAGGACACATCGACATGACCTCCACAGAACACATGACCAGATATTACCTCTTACCTATGCTAAAACTGAAAGACTTTAATGAATTGTATCAAATAGTGTCAGAAGATCATAGCATAGAACTAATTTCAACAGCATCACTTACTTCATGAAGGGCAAAAGAACCAGTCAAATACTAAAAGCCCTTTGTCTTAAGTAGACATACTTAAGTATTTTGCTGAGTTAGAATAATAAATTCCATATTAAAATTGAAATGACAATTTTTACTTATTTCAGTGTGTTTCATTCATATTCAGAGCCAAACATATGCTCAGATCTGCATTTAAATCACTGATGTGAATTTTCCTGAATTTTGGATCCCTTTCTCATACAGAAGGCACATAATGAAAGCTTTAATCTTCAGTATTCAAGGTACAGGTTCTGTGTCTCATGCATAAGCTACTTTCACCACCAACACAGCAGGCTGACCAGAGATTTTGTGGATGCTCCGTCCCTGGCAGTATTCAAGGCCACGTTAGATGGGACCTTGAGCAACCTGGTCTAATGGAAGGTGTCCCATGGCAGAGGTGTTGGAACCAGATGATCTTTAAGGTCCCTTCGAACACAAACTATTCTATGATTCTATAAAAGAATCCTCAAGGGCATCTTGTTTCCCCACTTATCAGTTGCAAAGTCCATGTACTTTGCTAATGGTCCATAACCTGAGAGTCACTAACTGATTGGGTCTTTGCCATTGTCTCCTAACTTACCCAACACCTGTGTGTCTCTGTGTTTTGTTTATCATTTTCCTGTTACTCATGACCCCCTTTGAACCAAAAAGGTTTTTCATGTGATAACTCCAATGACACAGAAGGTCTTATATTTCACATGCCCTCACACTCATAGTATGAGTGTGGCTTGAGCCCGTTGGAATATCCAAGAGAGGTGTCCTGGTTATCTCAGTCCATGGGTTTTACCTTCTTCCGATTCTCCTCACCATCCCTGCTGGGAGGGAAAATGAGTGAGAGGCTGTGTGGTACTTAAGTGAGAGCTGGGATTAAGCCATGAGAACAGGAAATGCAAGATGCATGACTGCATCCAGGCTGTGTGCAGCTCCCTGGGTCAGGTACCTCTGGGTTTAGTTATTGACAGAGCACTGCTTCACATTAACAGGCCATGTCTGCAGTAAACCAGACTCTTACCAAGTTTGATTTAATGTCTTTCTTGAGTTGGCGTCTAAGAAGTTCCTGCCAATTTTTAATTTTTGAAGGAACCTGAAGACAAAATGGGCAGTGCAAGCAGTTGACAATAAAACTGTTTCACTAGTGATGTCATGAAAATGACCTCTGAAGCAGAACTTCATCAATTCTTGTTTTGGTGATGCACAGGCTCCTGTATCTAGCTGTTGTTCATTTGCCCACTGCTAAGTAACCTGAAACACTTCAAATGTTTACTTTTCCTACTGTAATTTGAGTATAGTACTCTGAAACTAAGCATTTAATACTTTAAAAGAACAGCATTTAAACTATTTTTAAGATGGAGCCAGGTTATCATCTTGCCTTTATGTTAAGATAAAAAATACAGTCACTGTTGGCTTTGCTACCAATTATTCCACTTTCCCTGTAGTAGAAGCTGAAGAGGATTGCTTTCTGAACAGTCCAGATTTATATTTTCCCCACTTTTATTTATTAATTGTATTTCCTGATAGGAATTCCACACCCTAAAAATGTGGTACACATCTGTAAGTATATTAAAATCCCTCAGGTTATTAAAATCCCTCAGGTTTGCTTTTTTAATACCACAGCCTAATGCATGTTGCCACAGCAAGCCTTGTTTTCCCACCAGTCTTACTGCTGAGACATACTCCAATAAAATGCTGAAGTGCCCCTCTTAGACATCTTGCGTAATTGCTAATGTCTGGCTGCTGGAACTTTAGTGTGACTTGATGACAGGTGGCAGCCAATGCAGAATTCAGATTGTCAAGTGTGACAGAGAGAAGAGTTTTCTCCATTCATTCACAGTTGTTAGTAGAAGTATGTGATGGAATGTGAACATAGAATATGAGGACTATATCCTAATGAAACCTACCAGGCAAGAGGCAAGACTCCCTCTGGCTTCTAGGAAGGTAGCCTGGATGTGCACCAGCACAGCAAAGAAAGGGGAGAATATTTTTTTCAGTATTTCTGCTTGCAGATCATTATTCTGCTCTACAGTTGATCCTCATTCCCTGTTTTCAAGGGCAGAATCACTGTTTCTTAAAGGCTCATCTGCTCCTGCTGCTAATTTCCCTACTTGAAGTCAATTTGCAAAATTGCAGTTGGTTGCAGTGGAAGTAATTATCATGTCAAAAATACAGTATTATGACTTCAGTTATACACATAAGTATCTGAAGCAGATGAACCCTCACAAATTAAAGATAGCCTTCTAATGCAAGCAGCCTAGAAAATATAAAGCAGAGAAAGAAGGAAAGAAGATAGGCAAACAGAAGTATTTCAAAATAAACATATTTTCAAAGTCCAGCATGTAGCTATCATTTATTCTTTTATGCCTGACATTTTTGCTTCCAGGGAATAAAGACAAATTTATGATGCAGAGGAGCCTTATATCTTTCATTTCCACCCAATATTAGAACAACGGGGAGGAAATGAAAGTTAAATAATAGTAACGATCATAGAATTGTTCGGTGATTGTAACTTTCTGACATCCTGAGGTATTTATGCTTTCACTCAGTTTCCAACGTATGAATCCAAGCTCAAAATGTCTTATTCTGACACAGGTAAGTACCATCTCTGTGTGGATGCTACTCACCTGAGAAAGGTGTGTAGGCAGGATTACACTGTTTCTCACTGGTAGATCATTGGAAATTGCCACTCTGCTAATACTGTATTCCTGCTGATATCTCACAAAAATCTCTGAGAATTTTACAGTACATGGGATGTGTAACTAACCCTCGCACGTTATTAAGCCTCTGATAGAGTAATAAGCATTAGGGATGGCATGCTTTAGCAATGAACTATCCCATTATTTATACAAGAACCTATTGATTCAGTGTACAGAATGGTAATGGCATTGAAATGTAAATCTCTATACTGTGCTGACTAATATTGTGTATTGATTATGCTCTAAAAGATACAATTCAGCTTCAAATTTTTCTAGAGTGCCTATATCTTGCAACCACTTTATATCACTTTCTGATACTTACAACTGACTCTTGCTTATCTAAACATTAAAGCAACAATCAATTTTTCAAATAATTATCTACACCAACCATCTCATTGTTCTCCTATTTTCATGCAAGCTATCGATTTAATGTGCCATTGCAATTCATGTGTTGCCTGAAGGATCAGTGGCCTTCCCCAATATGTCTGCTTTCTGCTTTTGACTGCTACTTCAAATGTTATCAAGGTGGGACATGGAGAAGGAGTGAAAGAGCCTAGGCTTCTCTCATGGCCTGCTGCTGCATCACTCAGTGTGATCTACTAGCATCAGGTATCAAGAGGCAGATTTTGCACTGCTATTCAAGAGAAAGATGCCACTGACAGCAGTAGTAACTGGTAAACCAAGTGAACCAGGGAAAAACTGTAACTAAAAGAATGAAGAAGACATGATCATCTGTGATTTTTAACATGGTCTTAGATGAATCATTTAAAGTTTCCAGGCGAACCTTGGTTCTGTTAGTGCAAGTATTTTTGGCACCCTGTATAGCTCTTCTCTCCTCTGCAATATAGGAAATACTAACATTTCTCTTCTCTGAGTGGATTATATTGAGTTTGTGGTTTTTTTCAAAAATAAATTATCAGCCAAAGCACTTCGTCATAGCAATCATCTGGGGCCAACAGTGCTCTCACACTGCATGTAGCAGTAATACATGCAATAAATAATGATGACCTGGAAGAAAATCATAGTTCAGCTAAATGGTCTTAGTATTGAGGTTATCTCCAAGGGCTTCTTGAGGTCATTTGACTGCAGAAGTAGGGTTGGATTTTAGTGACAGTGTTTTTCCATATAATCTAGAGGGTCACCTGTTGAATTTACACTAGTCCCAGCACCACATCCCCTTGTTTTTGCAAAAATACACTTTCTCAACATTTAGCATGAACCTCTTTTTGTCACCTCTTGTGCTGTGTCTTGTCAATGTCATTCAAAAATGTTCTCAACATCTCTTCGTGCTCTCTTGACTGATCTGCAGTGCTTGCCCACTCTAAAGAAAAGTGTAGATTAAAGGAACAGCTGGAACTCAATCTTTCTTGTCTTTACTATTTCAGGCAGATTTATTATCTTCCAACCCATTAATTTGTCACTTTAATAAGTGCCTGAAAAGTTAATTCATTAATAGGAGCAGCTTCTTCATTTATTAGCTAAGCAGCAATTGTAATTCAGATAGCAATAAGGGAATGATGAAGAAAGCGTAAATGCCTGAATGGTACAGTAAATGTTATTGAACTCATTTCATCTATGAGTTTCAAGATAATTAATCTTACACTGTTAGTAGCTGGAGATGGACTATCAAGCCTTGTGTTCTTTGGACATTTCAATATTAGACCATTTATACCCTGTCAATGTGGAAGGGCAATGCAAAGTTAGAATAAAAAAGTTTGTGAGGAAAATTAAAATTAATTTAGGGTATTTAAACTGTTGGTGGAAAAAAAGAAAAAAAATACACTTTTCTCCTTTCTATCTCTTTTTTTTTAAGCAAATAAAAAAAAATATTTTGGTGTGAGGAAGAATCTCCTTGCACTCCCTATTCTTTATTCAGAAAAAGCTCATAGAAAAAGCCAAAATTTTAATTGTGTTTTGCGCTTGAAACATGCTACAAAATTCAAATGCATGTTGAACTGCACTGTAATTGGAGGTGGGGGAATGGGGTGGGAGGATTTGAAACAATGCTGTAAGTTCAAAGACTCCTGCCATCCTCCCCTCTCCTCTCCTGAAGTCTTGGACTGAGAGAGCCCTTTTCCTAAGTCCTTAGTATCTTCAGTCCACAGCTGACTTTTCGGAGCAGCTCAGCTGATACGCAGTGCTCCTCTAAAGAGCGTTTCTCAGGACACTATGTTTGCATGGACTGTCCTGAGTCAAGTTGGTGACCAAATTAGACTGGTTTTCCACCACTGCCCCCATCCCACAACTTACCCATGCCTTTAGCCCACAGAGCCTACAGCATCTGCTCTTCCCCACACACAGGCTGAAAAAACCTCAGACCTTCACAGTCCAGGTAAACCTTTGACTTTCACAAATGTCTTCTTGCAGTCTGCTTCAGTGTATGTATCTCTTTCTCTTGACAATTTAATGCCTCTATCCTTGTCACCACTGAAGTGGCAGCACATTCTGTGTCTGGAGGTAATTAACCTCTGCCTTCTTCAGTTCCTCACCCACAAAATAGCAACAGTGTACCTTTCCCAAAAAAAGGTTTGTCCTGGCAACCGTACTACTAATAAAATGGTCTTTATATGACACCAAACACACCCTGGGATGGTGTGATTTGATGAGATGACAGATGAAGCTTCTTTTCCAGTCCTTTGCAATTTTTTTACCACAGCTGGGGACTAAACTTTGCCTTCTGAAATAATTCCAATTTTTTTTATTCCACAAGTATATTATACTTAGCATGCCACTAAAAATCATTCCGAATCACTTTTTATGCTTGTTAATTGTCAGAAGTGTCATCATAAGATAAGGGCAATGACAAGAAGACACTGTGTGCAACAAGAGTTCAACTCCAGCTAGATGAACATAAAGGCATTCCTCAGCTTTCAGACTGCAGCCTACATATTTTTAAGACTAATATTACAGTTGTTCAAGCACCTGAATGCACTTCCTGATGCAAATCTGTGTGCATCTGCATGCACACACACACTCATGAACACTGCTCTTCCAAGGAGAGAGTGTAAAGGAAGTAGAATTTTCCTTGTAGCGTTGTGAAGCTTTACAGTTTATTCTTAGTATCGTCAGCTCTTACTGTCTTTTCCAGTGGGTTATTTTTCCTGCTGAGCTCAGAGGCTTGCACAAGAACCTCAGGTTTGATTGAAAAAGAAAAAAAGAAAGAAAAAAGTATGGGGTTTTTTTGGTGGATGTAGACAAACATTGAAAATGTGTCTGTTTTTTTCAACTTTTTTGGTTCTAAGCATATCACAAGTCTTGGGATTGCAGTGGTTTGTGTTTGGGAAAACAGAGGTAAGCAATGCTAATGTACTTTGTAATGGCATTTCTTCAGCCTGCCTTGTCATGTTAACATTTGTACAGAAAACTTGTTTTACAGAAACCACAAGTCAGTCAGTGTAGATACAAGCAGGCTGTCTAATTATGTGACCACTCTGCAGAAATAATTTCTTTCTTGATATCTTTTTCAGTTGCGAAACATGAAAACCTCCCTGTGTCTGGCTATAAGTGGATCTTGAACAAACGCCCTCCTGTACCAGAAAGGTTACTCTCCTGCCATGCCACACAGAGGACAGTCTTTTTCATGTCACTATAAAAACCCCTCTTGCAAGCACAGTTTCATTATTATCCCCTGCAAACACAAACCTGTAGCTCTTCAGATGTTTTTGAAGTTTTCACCAAATTCAGGGTGAAATCACGAAAAAAGTGACTCTGCTGGACTGCTGACTTCATGTCACTGTGTGCACAAGAAAACCACATGACTCTTTCTTGCATGAATCCTGTGTTCCCAGCTGTTGTTCACCTAGCCTGCCGCTGCTGCTTCAGTGAGCTCACCTGATGGTGACACGGAGAAAGGGCTTTTAGTATCACCTCATAAAAATGAGAACAATATATTTTATTCATTCAGTCACGCAGAGCCCCAAGATTCAGTTACTTGAGGACTGAGTTAATTTCCCTCCTTGAGCTGCTAGTTAAATAAGGTGATGAAGAGAGAAGCCATGTCCTGTGCCTAAGCCTCTCTATCCAACCAGGAAGCTGTTTTGCACTGAATGTTTTCCTTGATGTTTTAGGGAGGGTTGTGCTGCATGACAAGACTTCATTTGTATGCTTATCTCAGTCCATAGGTTGTTCTACCAAAGCAAGATCCAGAATAAATTCTTGGTTTTTACTGTCTTTGGCTCCTTCACCAACAGCCTTAACATCTATAATGCTTCTTACATCCTGGTGTCCTCCTTCCTGCTCCTTTGTTCCAAGGATTTCTACATGGCCATCCTATATGTGGCAAAGTGGGACATAAATAAAAATTAAATACACTGTTCATATGTGGCAAGCTCCTTAAAGTTGCCTCTGCCTGTGGTAATGATAATCCTGTATATGTAAAATTATGTTATTTTTATAAAAAATATTAATATTAAAGAATACAGAAAAGTATATTTAACAGTACATACGAAGTATCTATATATGTATTTTAATTGATTCAATTTACTCAGAGAACTGTCAGCTTTCTAGGTAAGCAATTATTCAAGGGCTTCCTACCAATAGATTGGCAATAGACATTTCTGGATGTTCAGGGTGTCAAGATGGTCAGTGAAGATGAGCTGATACTTGCACTTCAATAACTAAATCACTTATACAATGACAGTAGTACACTTCCAGGTCCCCATGTCCACCATGTGCCCTGACATTACCCAGATATCTCATCTAGTTTCTAAGATGTGTCTAGATGATTCTTCTCAATTCCTATGATCATCATCTCTGCTTTCCTTATCCTCTTATTCAGGTTGCCAAAGAGCATTATTGGTTTTATATGTGCCCAGCAGTCTAATTCAGCCTGACTTTTAGCTGTTCCCTGCTCTCCCTTATACTTCACCTTTCAGCATTATTTCCTAATGCAGCATTTATCCTTTTCCTTTATAGCCTGCCTGCTTATATCTCTTATCCTTTGAAGTTGTTTATCAGATGAGGCTACAGCCCTTAACTGCAAATGCATTTCTTCACCTGTGATTTGATTTCCAAATAATCTATATACTTTGCCTTAAATAAATCAGTCCCATGCTGTAAGATCAAGACCCTGGGAGGAGTGATCTCTACAATACTGAATATAGCAGTTATAGACATATAGGTGATATATATAGGTGTTAGCTGTACAAGGACTCTTTGATAAATATTGTGAGCCTGCCATTTCCATCTTGATATGACCCAAGAAAAGTTTTGTAATTTTCCTTATTGACACAAGGGAGCAGATGTCAGTAATTACTAATAAAACAGCAAACAATCTAAATAAAAAGCCCAGACACTGTGAAGTGAAAGATACAGGAATAAATGGAATTATAAATGAATGATCCATTGTAAAAGTTTCCTTATGACTCCCTGGTAAGAAATAACTAACTCATGTTGTTGGTTGGTGCTGCTAATACCAATATACTAGCTGTTGATCTGCTGTATGGCAGGATGTGGAAAATCCCTGACAAAACACTTTAGAGTTCTTCTGGACAAGGGAGTGGTGTATGGTCCTATATAGATCCTAATTACAGCTGGGCAAAGGATCCAGATAGACCAGAGCCTATTAATTTATTAGAAACGCTTATACTTCCACCATCCTGTAAGATTGCTGATGTGAGTCAATATCACTTGCCAGCTTCCACGCATTCAGGAATTGTTGGAGAGGTAACTGATTTCGAGAAGAGAGATGTTATTACCCACATACATTCTCTGTATAATCTCCCTGTCTGTCTAGTGGAAAAAATAAGTGGGCAGTAGTGACTTGAATCTGGAAGTCATCTTCAATTGTTCAATGCCATCTACTGATGCTAATGTTTCCTGGTTCTGTTCCGCCCTTGCACAAGACCCATACAGCGCCTGACTGGTGCCTGACCAAGACTCTCATTTACATATCAAGAATACACCAAAGTTAGAAAGCAGCTGCTCCCCACACCATCTGTGACAGCAGCAACCAGTAACTTGACTACAGTCTGATCTCCACTTCTCTCAAAGTATAAATTGGGCATTTGAACCCCTCCACAGCAGAGGATGAGAATACAACCCTACTTGCTAGACAAGTCAATGAGCTTGCTCTGATTTCATCCCCAAAGCAGGGATGCCCCTTTAGTAAGATTCATACCTACAACTACATAGGATGATACCTAGTTGGAACTAAGCTTAATGAATTACCAGTTTGTTTATTCTAGATGAGATCAATTAATTGTTGGCTAGCTTTAGATTTTAGCACTAATACAGTAAGTGAATTTATCCACAGCAATTCCAAATCTGTATTTCTGTTGCTTCAATAAACCACATTATTCATGAATCTGTAATTGTGAAAGTTCCGATTGAACATGACCAGCATATAATGGCAAACTGATTACAACCAGAAATTATGCCTAGCCCTTCTGATCCATTAGCTATATGCAAGCAGACATTATTGTCTTATTTGTACATAATACCCTGAAAAACAACTGGCTTTTAATGCAATTTCCTCAAAGGCAAATCCAGTTTTTGAGGGCTGCAATGCTCCAGCCCAGTTAGTGTGAAAAAACTTTGGTCATTCTATTAATTTGTTTAATTTTGCTATGTGATAATATCTATCCTTTCTTCAACTTTCTCTGTTTGTCTTAAAAGTTTTTCCTTCTCTTCTGTAAGGCTGTCTTACATGATTATGTGCTTGTCCGTCCTTTAGAAAGGAGATACCGTGTGTTTACTATACAAGCAGAAGTTAGATTGGTTAACCTTGACAAGTGTTTTGCAGGGTTTTCTCTAACCCTGTCTTTTCAGGGGAATATAGTTGAATAAAAAGAATTAGCTCAAAAGGAGATTACAATAAAAAGGTTACAGACTAAAAGAGAGAGGAAACCATTAATACTTTTTTCACTGAACAGATGGACATGTAGGAGTTAAAACACTTGTCTTTCCATTTTCTCACAGATGCCATAACAAAATGCACGATAAATTAAAGAGTAAAGGGAAGAAAGTAGTTGATATTTAATCCAATGTCACCAAATCATCTTTTAAAAGAAAATATCTTTCCTGGTGGAAATATTCTAAAAAAAACTAAAACAAAACAAAAAAAAGATAGTGGAATACTATCAGCTATTCTGTCCTTGATCATTAGCTATAAATACATGCAAAGCAGGGAGATAAAGATGTAATGAATTACTTTGTGGTAAGTAAAGTTTTAATAATTACTTCTTCACATTGATTTTTTATAACTGATTTATTCTATAAGATCAGATCTTGTAAGATCTCTGACAAATTTTGAACAATGTCTATTACATTTTTCTAAACAAGAGTTGATGTATAGGAAATTAATTTGTTTTCTCTACCAGAGCCCTTGGCTTTCACCTATTTCTATGTTAATGCCCTAGACAGTTGTATTATATTCTGAAAGACCACTTCTGCCTACATCTATCGAGCTGACAGTAACAATAACTCATTCCCACAGGTTATATGTTTGATGGATTATTCATTAGTCTTAGGTCCGGAAAACAAGAAGTAAGAAAAAAAGTTCCTTGACCATTGACTTCAGAAATAAGATGCTTGCATGACTTACCTTACCTGAAGAAAGAGTAAAATGAAGGTGGATCTGTTGATCAGATCTGTAATGGTCTCTGCTTGGACCTATATTCTTTCTGCTGCTTCAAGAATCTTTTTTTTTTTTTTCCCATGCAAGAGGATATACACTTTTGGTAAAATTGTGGATTTTCAACCTGGGGCTCTTCCTAGGTTAATGCTTTCATTCAATGAATAGAAACAAAAACACAAATCCACAGGCACTTGTAATTATTTGAATTTCTCAGTTCAGATGTATAGCAGAGTGAGCTGGTCTGGGACATGTGCACATGTTGGTGAATACTAGTTTTTTTTCATTGCATTAAAAAGTATCTAAGAAGAGATACAGAAGACTGGTTCCGGGCACTTTTCCACATTTAAGTAGAGTAGAAAAGATCTTGTCATAATTGTAAGATGTGTTCTTACAGCACAGGTCTTATATCTTATATATGTACCTTAATTTAGGCTATTAACGTAGTTAGATATAATCAGGTGTCCTTACAAATAGGGACTATAACATCTCTTCCTTACCTCCATCACTTCCAGCCCTCTCTTCTTAACTTCCATCACCTCCAGCTTCAAGCCACAGAGTTTTTAATTACTATCCTGTAACCAGATTGTCATCTGGTAAATGGAACTGATGTTTAACTCTTCTAATGCTGAGAATTTGCTTTGTCTTTACACATTCCTTCCTGAAGAAGCTTCAAGTAACATTCTTCTAATTCCTCCTAAACACTCTGAGCCAGCAGAAACACTTGAGACCTGACTGTGATCTAGTTTACCCTGGTTTTACAGTGAGATAACTTCCAGGGATTCAGTAAGCTACATGACAGCTGGAACCATTCTTTGATCTTGCAGCTTCTCCCAGCAGAGATGATGTATCTCTGAAAGCAGTCACAAAATCAAGCTGTCCAGTTTACCAGTGATGCCACGAATCAGAAGTGTGCTACAGTTAATAATTCAGGCTCATTATTTGATTTAAACATTTAAGGGTTCTCTTCGCAGAGCTCAACCCATTCTCAAACCTGGAGACAGATCCCGAGGTGGGAAGTGAGGTAGAAAAAAATTATTTTGATAATAATTTGCTTACTAACTACAAAGGAATATTGTCTAGCACTTTGCCATCAAACACCTCTCAGTGTGTGTACATACATGAGTACTTACCTGACATAGATATCCATTCCTGCAAGTGGTTTGTTATAAACAGAATCTAGTTTACAGCCTCCCAAGAAGCTGAAATTGAGGGTCTCCTTTAAAATAAAGGCATTCCTATGCCTCCATTGTGTCAGCCTCTACCCACAATTTATTTTCATCAAATCCACTGTGTTTATCATGGGTGCCGCAATTACAATTTTACTCTGTTTTGTCAACAGTAGCCACCCCAAACTACAATTACACTCTGATATGCAAATTCCCTTCCTTCTTGAATATCCGCTGACCTTCCTATGTGGAAACATCCCCTTTGGATTGCTGAAGAATGAGGAACTCTAAGATAATGGGTCAGCCTACTCATATCAGTAAGAAATAATACAGAAAAAGGGCTTATTTCCTAACACTCATTATACTTGAAGTCCCATGGTTTCCAACTGCACCTCAACAAACTCACTTCAAGAAGCTCATTGGCTGAAGCCAACTCATGTATCTTGCTACAGCAAAGATATACTTCAAAGGCATTTCGCTTTGAAGGACATGATGAAAGAAGAGTCAAAGAAAACTGAATCCATCATCAAACACACTTAGAGTCCCTTTTCTAAAAACCTCATTTCTTATGTGCTATAAATTGTGTAAGAGAAATCCTGCTGATTTTGTTCTCACTCCATTTCTTTTCCTTTACTTTAAGAGTATTTGATTCATTTCTTTGTTTGACAAAGACAGTGCAAATTCAGCTTGTCTACCTTAAAATGTGGTAGAAGAACTCTTGCTACATTGCTCCATAGAAGACCCCCACTCTCAGAAGTTGTGTTGCAATGCAGACAGAAACATATTGCTGAATTTGCATCATTGTCACACTGAGGAACAGCATCTTCATTGTTGTTCCTTATCACACAGAGGAACAATGAAGAATAAGAAAAATTTCATTTACCTCCATTTTAGTAGGGGGCAGAAAGGAGACTGAACATGAAGAAAATAGCTTTTTGCTATTTGCGTGCAAGGTCATTCTCCAAATGTGTTAAGTAAAGCTTCATATTAAGAAACAAAAGTCATATTAGATGATACTGGATGATTTTGAAACAAGAATGTTGTCACTAATTCCAACACCTTATTCTCACTAAGGCTGATTGAAAAAAAAAAATGCGATTTCTGATGTAACTGTGTCTACACAGCCTATTTGGCAAGTAGCATTCATGCATGTTTTCCATGCTACCTCCTGCTTACTTCATCAATTCTAACACAGAAGCAGACCTCTTCGGCTTCCTCACTGGTGCAGCACTGCAGAAAGAGAATTTAAAGATCATATTGTATCTTCTAAAATCACTTCTGTCTACAAAATGCTCGTGATTCCTATAAGGCACACTTTAAGACACTCTAAGAAAAGGTTAAGGTCCTTTCCAGAGGCCTCTACAATAACTAAAGACTGTGCAATTGGAACTCACAGGTGACTCCACAGGACAGAAAAGCGATTGACTTCCCACAGTTGCTCCTGGACTGGCAAGTCGTGTGTCCATCAGGAGAAATGGATTTCATGTCAGAGTGAGATGGAAATTCTTCCAATGCATTTTGCTCTTGGCTATCAGTCAGATGTGTAATCAGCCGTGAGTAATTGCAAGTCTCTCTCCATTCAAAGGCCTGAGGGGACTAGTGAGAAAACAAGAGCTATTTGCTGAAATGCACGGGGAAATGAGAATCCAGCAGCTCTCTCTGCTGTCATCCCCTGGTGTTAATCCATACGCTAGTCCTTGCCTTATGAAAAGAGGCAAGCTTTTCACTTCAATAAGCGAAGAAGAGATTCTTTCACGCAAAAGGAGTGCATATGTGTTCGTAGAGGGGTGGAGATGAATTTCCCCAGGGAATGCTATGAAGACCTGAGCAAAAATCACAGTGGCTGTGGAGTGGAAACAACTTTCTGTAGGTGGTTGTCAGGGCAGTAAACTAGGAAAACGATAGCACTTTTCCCCTGCTGCTGGTACATCAGCAGGGGGTGTTTAGATTGGTAGTGGACAGCAATGTTTGCTTCTGATTTAGGGGCTGACTTAGCCAAGCTCAAGTATAGACATCCCAACACACATGTGCACTCTTTGACCCCCACCCTGCTGCATCCTGTTTATTATTGTTCTCTGATAATAAACACAGAATAAACGCAGCAGCTGCTCTTCAATGGTGCTTTATGGAAATCATGCTCTCAATGACCTTGAGTGGGTTGAAATTTTCCCTGGAGTTCATATGTCAGAATGAAATTTTCTTTAAACCTCAATCTTAGAGACTGGGCCAGAGGAAGGAATTCAGTGATTTTGCTTGCAGTTTTTCTCAGAGGATCTGTAACATCTATGTTTTTTCAAGTATGTACTTATAATCAGGAGGGGCAGAAGGGAAGGCTGTGGTGCATACAGGGTCTCCTTCTCCACCAGACTGGCATTCTACCTGGATTAATAGTTTGTTCATTTAAAACTTAGAATGTCCTTGCATTCCACAGAACTCTTAGAAGCCTTCTGGGTACTAAGACATACTGTTTTTTTCAGTTTATTGTACTGTGACATGCGTAAGTCCTGCATGCACACATCTTTCTTAAAAAGATGTTCCATTTCTTGGAGCCCAGGATTCACAATCAGTTATCTTATTTCCAGGACAACTGAGCACATGGCAGCTGCTCTTATTTTTGTGATAGAAGTACCATACCATATTCCTTACTTTTTTCATAGGTACTCAGATTTTATACCTGCTGCTTTCACTGAATTTGTGTCTTGTGACGGGAAGATGGTCTCAGCTAAACAACACTTGACCTGCTGAGAGTATGGTATGCCACTTGGAAAGGGTTAACAAAGAGTTAACAGATGTTTCAATAGAAGGCATATCAATTATTAAAACTCAACAGCTCAACCAGTTGTCTATGACTGTGATCATTCCTAACACCATCTGTCACTGTGCTGAAACACAGAGCTCATACCCATCCATCACACACTTAAAACAGCCGTTAATAATTAACTTGTCCTTCATAACCTATTGACAAAGCAACAGTTGCAAGTTATCCATTTTTACTTTTGTTTCTTCAAAAATTGCA
The DNA here is from genome assembly GCA_025447955.1 of Psilopsiagon aurifrons. Lineage (NCBI taxonomy): Eukaryota > Metazoa > Chordata > Aves > Psittaciformes > Psittacidae > Psilopsiagon > Psilopsiagon aurifrons. Next base: position 22,661 of record JAOEHY010049794.1, read on the forward strand.
TTTTGCTTTGCAGAAAAAGCACATTCCACAGTTGTGTCCAATAGGGTGACAAAGGCCTTTACAGTATTGCTACATTCACAGTCAATCCGCAAATATTCCAGAATGTAGCTATCTGAGAACCTGCTCTGTTGCCATATGACTCCAAGCCTTTGAATCTTGCTTTCGTGAGTGTATCACTTATCTTTATAATAAGCCTCCAGGAACACAAACAAGAAAGAGCCTTTTCTTGCTCAGAATCAGATTTTTCAGTAGCAGTTTCAGAAGCTGCTTTTCTCCTATATGTGTAATCAATATCTCTGCAGATGCTGTTGTGACCATGCAGCAAAGCTAAGCTGTGCCCAGGATTGTTGTTTGTGTGGCTCAGTCATTAGCTTGGCAGTCCTTTGATGCATGCGAGTGAGCCCTCTCTTGAACATGGTCTGCGAGCTATCATGGACCACAGAGTGAAGTCAGCTGCAGCCACTCTGTTTGAAAGAGATTAAATTTTGATAGCACAGAAAAGGCAATTCTGTGCCAGCCATCCTAAAGGCCATGCACTTCCTTAGCATATGGAATTTAGTGGTGTAGTCATCATCTAAATCCCTAAATGTTTTCTGCATGTATTCTAGACACATAGACCCACAGTTTTTAGTGTGGTGTAAACTGCCTGGGCACATCCAGGTATGTGTTTTTTACTGCAGGTCAGCCTGGTTATGACACTATGTGATTCCATGTTGGAATCAGACTGTGTCCCTTGGTCAATACTGTGGTCTAAAGGCGGATGCTAAGGTGAGGACAGAGTTCCTGTTTCACAAGACAAGGGATTCCATTTGAGCCAATTCTCCACCTCCCTTCTTAAATAATGCAGAAAAACTGCCAATTCTGTGCTCTAACTGCAGAAATTTCATCACAATTAGGTGATTCTCATACTAGAAGTGTTCTGGTCTATGCACAAACTTGGAAGAGAGCCCAGGTAGATATTTCTACACTGCAGATGTCTCAGATTGAAAGAGAGGAATCTACCATGCAGTGGCCTCTAAGAAGGTTGTTCTATATTGACGTGGGTTTGTTTTAATTAGTTCAAGTACCAGAACCAGCATAACTGAAAGGGAAAAAGTGGAAAGACTTAGATTGTTCAGGCTGGACATTAGGAAAGCTTCTTTCCTATGAGGGTGGAGCAGATTACCAGAGAGATGGAGACTATATCCATTGATGTGGTTTTCAGACATCATTTAGGCAAACCGACAGCTGCTCTAACCTGCTGGTGGCAAAACACCATCTCTGCAGTGATTCCTTGTCTGTGAGACTCTGTCCCTATTTTTGTTCTCACATGGGTGTCCTTTTCCTTGTTTCCCAGATCCTTATTCTGTAATGCAATAACCAGCTCATGACCGGTGAAATAAGTTAAATGACAACAGTATTTCCACAGGTCAGGGTATCTCCCCCTGCTTTGCCTTACTACAGCAGTACATTTACAAGTAAGAGTCGGCCAGGTGCACAAGATACATTTTGTGCCACTGCTTTTCCTCTTATTCTGTCCTGTGTTGGTCAAATTTTGCTTTCACAGACACAAAATTTGACTTTATGTGAAAAAATAAAAAGTATTTCATAGCATCTCGGTTTTGTTTGCTTTTTGCCTTAGAATGGAACTGGAACCATCCTTGATACTATCTAAGAGAATGCTAGTGCAATGGGAGGGAGTGAGATGGGAGTGAACCATATGAGATTTCTCTACAGCTAAAGAAAAAGATGAAAGGGCTGATAGTAAATACAGAAACCTTTCTGACTACATTTTACATTATAGATCTTTTAATTTTTCAATGGCTTTTTTGGGTTTTCTTTTTTTTTAGTCTCTTTATACTACTGTATATAAGACCTAAAAATATTTCTTTAGAGGTTGTTTCCATGGAAGTACTTTGACATAACACTGTGGTCACAGTGTACTAGCTAATGGCAAAAGAGAGAACAAAGCATCTGCTTACACCTCACCTGGAATCTTTCCTGTTTCTTTCCCTGTATTTGCAACTCACTATTAACCAGAGCTTTTCTCCTGCACAGAAACAGAGAATCTGCATAGAGACAGGGAAGAGGGAAGCAGTCAAAGCATGGGGGTCACATGTTTCAGCCCTCTGTGTGACAGGATGGAAGTGGCTGGCAATGCAACAGATGGACTGAGCCTGGGCAGACCATTTTAGTTTAATCCCATCTCTGGCTGGCAGAAAAGTACACATAATATAACATGTCCTGTTCCTTTCCCTTGGACAGTGTATAAGTAAGAAACCCCCCACTGTGCAATGCCATTATATTTGAATGGATACCAAGCTGTAGGGTGGGAAGAAATCAGACAGGAAGAACTTTCAGACTTAACTTATATTAAAGTTCACCAAATGAACGCTACTCAGACCCAAGTACACCTGGGTCCAAAATTAGTGATCCCTCAGAAAAGAAAATGTGGTTACTCTGCAATGCAGGCATCCCTAATGAATATTTTGCTTACTGGAAACAACCCAGCCTCAATATTCTCCTATTCAAAAGCCAGAAAGACTTCGTTAGTGATGGGGGGCAAATTGGTAAGAACTGGCAAAGAATTATGAATGGCCAATAAATATCGTTACCAGCACTAGAGACTATATTAGGTCACAATTTGTTCAGCCTAAAACTACTCTCTTCCAAAAAGGTGGACACACATATATCAGGTTAACCATAGTAATGCATTTAACAAATACAAAGAAAGAATATCTCTTGCAATGCAACAGAAGAAACCTGATCACATGCAAGGAGGTAAAGGGCCTGAAGAATGCAAAGAATGTGTAGCAGTATTCCTTCTATATTACCTGTCAGCACCTGCTACCTAATTAAATCAATGTTCTCTGGTATCTAGGAGGATAAATTTCAAGTTCAAGCTGCTCAAAATAGAATTGCAGTCTGAGCTGTGGAATTAATTTACTTTGTCTTTATGGGGCATATTAGTGCTCTTAAATTGGTATGAAATGGTAGGGAGCCTATCATGAGCTCTTTCCACTTTAATTAATGAAAGGTATTTAAGCAAGAAAACATGAAACGGGAATTTTTATCTGCCATTAATACAGGTGCCTTAGTCATTATCTAGAGAGAGTGGAGTTACATGTATTTTAATTATGGTTTGTAAGATCAAACCAAGCAGCAGGACCCTATTCTGAAGCACAGCTGAACAACCACAGCCACCAGTTAAAGACAAAGGATAAACCAACCCAGTGCTAAACAGAGACTGCTAAAGATGAGATCACAGGTAGCTCCATCCCACAGCTATCAATCAGGCTGTTAAGAACTCCCCAAACCAGGCACTGACCCAGGTGTCTCAGTGTAACTGCTATAGAGACCTCATGCACATGACTTAGCCTGCTAGAGCCAGCAAGGGGTTGAGTAAGCACATTTGCTAGATTTCCACTTGCAATTGTCTCAAAATTCATAGCCTGCTTCTCTCTGCCTGTCAAGGTTACTGGAGAGCTCAGTAGTAGACCCCACATTTACCCATATAGAAATAAACTCAAGCTTCCATCTTGAGTGAGATGCTGTGTAGAGTAAGATGTTATCCCTAAGAACAGACTAGAAGTCAAATAGAACAGAAAAGAAGGGAGTGGCAGATTTAGTAAAACAGGATGTAAATTTCCTAGCTCAATGTCCAAGTTACTAATGGCAAATCAGAAATATGTTGGGGACAGGAAAAGTCTTTTCAGCTCTGTTCTTGCCACATCAGTCTACGGTGTCAATGGCGAGAATCAAAACTGGCTACTAGAATGATAAAGGGTGTGAAGCATTTCTCATATGAGGAAAGGCTGGGGGAGTTTCGCCTGTCCAGCCTAAAGAAGAGAAGACTCTGAGGAATCTGATAAATTGCCGAGATTGAGAGACTGGGCGCAGCTTGATGCAAGCAAGTGTCGATTTATTAACAAACTTCATACACTTATATGCATTTCTTTTACAAGCGTGTGATATACTGATTGGTTATTTCCGAATGCGCACTAGCTATACAACAGCTTCTAATTGGCTTTTCACTAATACAAACGACCTCAAAACTATCGCAATCAGGAGTTTCTGATGTGCAAATGGGAGGCATTTTCTCACCGCCGTTTGTTCCCTTTATCAAGGTTTGTGGTCCACAGGCTCCAGCACATCCCCACTTATCAATTGAGCAGTGCTCAGGCTTTTATCCTTAAGGCCTCTCCCTACAAAAAATGTGCATAAGTATCTGTAGGAAGGGTTGTCTGGAGATTTGGGCCAAACAAGTTGTAATTACTGCCTGAATTTTGCATAGCACCTTTTAATCATGGTGATGAAATGAGAGTGTGCTGTAGTTTATTATTTATATTTTATTTTTTAAGCTTATGGAAAGGAAACAGAATCCAGGTTGAGAGACAAGTTTGTGGTGATGTTTTGGCAGGTCTGACATATAGCCAGCATGTGAGTCCACAGCTCAAGGTCCACAACAACAGGGTCTATGTGTGCACGGCTCCTAGCAGAGGTTCACTCAGGCTTTGGACTATAAATTCAAATTGCCCTTCCTCAAGCTCTGTTTAGAACCTCTTACAGCTCCAGCTCTTCCTGATACCCATGCACACAACACAATCTCTGCAACCTTGCTAAGATCTTGTCTTTTCACCACAGACACTACACAATGCTCTAGTTCTATCATAGACATTTGACTACTTCAATTAACTTTCTATAGGCACAGTTTGTAGAAGAAAGCTAAATATAATCTACCTTAGAGCTTGAAGATAACCAGTATTCAAAAGGAGTTTGGAATCACATCACAAAGTATGGCATGGGCCAAATAATCTCCTGGGATTCAGTGAAGGAATAAAGGCACATTTATATAGAAAAATGTGAAGCCAAACAAACTTTCAGACAAAAATAACTACAACTCTTTGCCACCTGGAATGCCCCATCAATTTGATGTGTCCAACTGATGTTTATGACTTTGGGCTGAAGAGCAGCTAACTTCAATTTATATGCTGTTCCAAGGATATTTGGAGCATGATCAGCTTCAGTTCATTTGAGTAACTGAAATTCGTCACTCATTCTGACACTAACTTACTATGGCCTAAGGAGATAATTGTTGGTTGCTCTGTATTTCCAGTTAAGATCCATTTATGACTACTGTATCATATTTTTCATTACTCAGATATTCATAACTCGGATCACTTGCAGAATACACTCTAAGCAAGTTACAATATTGACTTGAAGAGCTTACACGGTTCATTTACAGTGCATAATGTTTTCTGTCACACGTAAATAACAGATACATTCCTGAAATCAATTTAAATCCAAACGTATACAGTGCCTTTTACATTCTGCCAAATTTCTCACTCACCTTCTAATTACATACTTCATTGGAGCCCCTGTGTGGAAAAGTATGAATAACACCTTTGTTTATTGATGGATACAGAATTGAGGCATATTTCCCTGCAGAAGATTTATGACCCATGAGCCCATTACATTTGGATTGCAGATAGCAGATTAGTTCGGGATTTGTCTCATTCAGAAAACATTGACAAAGGTGATTCATCACAATAATTTCACTAAAGGAAACATATTAGCATTGTTTCATGCCTCAAGCAGGTGCTCAATTTCCATCCATTAAGAGAGTCATATGAATGGAGACACCACAGTAAAAATGTAAGCATTCTTATTTATTCAGGATGAGAGAAAAATGGACATGTCAGAGACATTTATTGATTTGTTTACTAGCGGAGTTGGAGCTTTTCTGGGATAAAGCCTTTCAAGCTGCTAAAATTCATTAACTGGTCAGACATCAGATCTATAAATCTCCATGTTGCTCCTTATAGTCCTAAGAGGACTTGATTATGACCTTTAATAGAGAGGAAGGTGGAAATTCAGTAGTCACTGGCCCAAAATGTAGAAAAGGGAGTCTGTACTTGGTGATTATATTTAAGCTCCTAAGTACTGGGCCCAAGATACAGAACCGGAGGAACTCCAACACAAAAACATGGAGACGTGCCAGGCAAATAAACACCTCAAAGATTCAAATCTCTTGTCTAAGAACCTGTTTCATAAGGTAGTAAACCCCTCAGTTTTGGTCTTCAGAATTGAGCACATCCCAATTCCAAGTACCTGTTCTATCTCACCAGTAATGAACAGCAGGCATGGAATGGAGGCAAATGACCTAAAATGAATGCCTAAGAAAGGCCAGATGTCATCTGAAGGAGCTCGTAGAAGATATCAATAGTGATTGATACTGCAATCCATAACTCTCATCTTACTGCAGTTTATGCTGGTACTCAGTGCTGTGAGAATGTCTCCATGCTGTGACATTTTGTTCATTATCTTCAAGTATTCATTTACGTCATAAATTCATAATCTTGATCACAGGAAAAATCATTATTCAAGCAGGTATTCTGTGAAAGACAACTTGGAATGCAACTGGAAGCACAGAGTGATCATATAGTCAGAATGGTCCCCAGTAGACAAAAAGGAGCTCATAATAGATGAAGACTGCTAGCATACAGCATAATCTGTGACTGCCGCCTCTTTCCAGGCTTTGAAACAGCTATAATCACAGTGGGGGACAAAGCAGGTAGAGAAGTGTTGAGTGCATCCATTCAGCCATATGTACATAATGTGACCCACAACACGCATACTGTCACACTGCAACAAGACCTGTAGTTGCTTATCACTGTCATATGCAAAATTTAAATGCTCACATCAGTTCCAAAGCATTTCTCAGCACCTGTTTCTCCACGCTGAGAGATAGTACGGGCTTTATTTACACTCTTAGGTTTGCATATTACTCAGTTTTTTTATGCCAGACAAGGCTTCATTTCTCTATTTGTGGTGAATTTTCCTCACCACAATCTCATGTAGCACCTAAGCAAAGATTGTTTGAGTGTCTAAACACTTGTTTTTTCCCTATATGGTTCTTTCCTTTTCAGGAAGCTAATGGGAGAAAAGAAAGTGCGCTGTTGGACAAATCTGTGCCTTCATGTTCCTCTTGCTTGTATAAGCCTACCAGTAATGATTTCTGCAACAAGGGCTTCATTTCCTACTAGTGGTACAGGCTTAATTATCAAAAATGCTTTATTTCTTTTAAATTAAAACACATTTATCTACAGATTGTCCTCTTTCTGGAGAGAGTTACATCATTCTTTAAATAATGCAAATGTAGCTTATTGTTATCCATTAAGGGGAGGTCTGAACTGTATTAATGGACCACAGCTCAGGACTCTAGGAGAGGTTGTGAGGCATTGTGGCAGATGCAGTCCAGCTGAAAAACCCAGACCACAAGTGAAAGGGGTGACTTCTGGTGAGTTCCAGAAGCACCTCCATTTCTTTTCTGTTTCTTGGCATAAATCCTTCAGCATTTTACTTAAGTACAATTAAAAAAAAAAAAAAAGAAAAAAGAAAAAAAAAGTTGTTTTGAAAATTCACTGATTTTCCCATGGTATTCTAGGGAACAAAACCCAAACGCATAATGTCTACCAATGAATGGAACACAAATGAAGTGTCAAATAGTCTGCAGTAATTTTCTAATAAGGAGCTAATTTTGTTATTAAAATGGCTATCAACAGTCCATCTAATGACAACAGATACATGATATTATGGATTATTTTGATTTTAGATTTCAGAAGCTGAAGGAGAAGAGCACTTCCTCCTTTCTTTTCATCTTTAACTTCTTCGTATTGGTCAAACATGCTCCAGAAGGACCTTCCAGAGTTCACGCTGCTCAGATATCCTGGATAATTCTGTCATACCCCTGCTGGATAGCCCTGCTGTGGTCCAGCCACTGCAGACCAGTGTCACAGTTTAATCTCATCTGGCAACTATGCACCGCACAGCCAGGATAGGTTTCCACAGCAGGGTAGGGAAGAGAAGAAGAAGAAAAGTGAGAAAACCCCTGGGTTGAGATAAAGACAGTTTAATAAGCAAAGCAAAAGCAGCACACATAAGCAAAGTGAAATATCTTGTGGGACCCTCCTTCTCCTGTCTGCGCCAACCCCCAGGATCAGTCCATCCCATCTCACACCTGTGAGTGACTAAATATGTAATGTCTCTGCCAAAGCCAAAACATGCCTTTGGGGTTCTGAAGGCCTTGCCAATAGTGCTCAATGGCTGCATGAATTCTCCCCATGAGAGATTGAATAAACATCTTCAGGGTGCCTGGTAATCCTCTAATGAGAGGTCTGTGGTGTCTGAGTACAGCCATCAGTACTCTGTGAAGCCCTCTCTTGTACACCTCTTGGATACAAGCAGCCATTTGTACTCCTTCCACCAACTCCAACAGTCCTCTTACTTCAGTAGTAACAGGCTTTCCTTGTGACCTGGGGTCTATCACCCAGCCCAATAAGCCCTGGGGAGGTTATTGAGTGATCACCCACCAGTTCATTGCTCAAAAACACTCCTGGATCCCAAAACCTGCTCACATCTTCATCACTTAACAGTACCTGATCTCCCTCCATCAGAGACACTCTCCACAAACACCCCATTTACATTTCACCCAGGTTGCACAAAAACTTTATTTGCAATTCCCTGAGCTCCAGGTGCCTTCAATGGCTAGCATCTTATTTTCTGTCCTCTGAAAAGTTGTGCAGACACAGCCCTCCTGAGGATCCTCGAGACTCAGGATTGTGTCCCTGCTATTTGCAACCAAACTGATCCTCCACAGTTGTTTTCACAGCTCACAGGTCTGCAGATGTGTATGAATAAGCAGGCTGTGCTGCTTTGGATTCCCTTCATTGAGAATGTATTCATTGGGAATGTACTAGGAGGTAGAATGATTTTGTAGCTGAGTTTCAAGGGTGTTGCACATGGAAAGAATAGATTTCCCTTTATGTGAGTCACCTTAAATTAGTTTTTGCTCACAACAATTTATGCTTAAAGAAAAACGCAAACTGGTCAACACCAAACCTAGCAGAGTTATAAAGCTTTAAAAGGTGCCAGAAAGGAAAAGAAAGCATACAGCTTTGTTCTCCTTATTACACTCAAGTCTTCGTCTCTTACAGCCTGGCCCAGAGGACAGGCCATTCAATATTTACAGACTTTGGGCTAAGATGCTTTTTCAAATTTTTAAGTCATAGGACAAGCAAAACTTTCTGGGGAATCACCAGTGTGACCTCTCAGATCCAAATTGCAGACGGAATAATTAAAGCGGCCAGAGAGAAATCCCAGAGATATCACATTTGTTGTAGCGATCCAAATATAATGTACCATTCCTTCTCTGGCTTAAACAGTGGAACAGATGGCTTGTTAGCTTAGCCGTAACTCTCCATACTTCCACTTCCAGCATCTCTGTCCAGAAATAACTAAATAAATACCACACTCTGAAGTGGGTATTTAAAAGTGTGTGTATGTGTTCCTAGTGCAGCTCATATTCCTGTGATTGTTCATTGTCCTGCTTGTTTGCCATGCATTTTGTTTAAATTTGTAGCACTGAAGAATGCAGCTCTGAAGAGCCTTATAAATCTTTCTGAAGTGAGTAATTTTACCTTGCTTAAATTTCACCTTTTGGAAATATATATACAAAGTTTTCTGGGAGTATACCTTTTTCAGTATTAAGATACTACTTGTCATAAAACAAGTATTCTTTGACATATTGAAAGTCAGTAGCAATATTACCAACCAAAGGGAATAATAAAGTTGACTGGAACACAGAATCTTTTGAAAGCCAGGGTTGATTGTTTATCTTAAGGCAGAAAAGATTATGTTAACCTTCATGAGAACTAATGGGAAGATATATAACTTCATTTTAGCAACACAGCACACAGAGTTCAACATAGTCTGGATTCGTGGCTTTTAAAGGAACTTGCCAAACAAGATGAGTAGATCTCCAAAGGCTGAAAGCTCATGTTTGCTTCCAATACTGATTCAAGAGTCAAGACTGATAGATCAAGGATAGTGTCTTTAGGTATTAATAGCCTTGTGAATAAGTAGAGAAATCTCTGCATTTAGTCACAGAAGGACAGTTTCTCTGCACAACCATTTCTTTTAGCAGTGTCAAAGTTTCATGGGTACATATTGTTATGGACAGGAAAAATATGCAGCTACTAATCCAACCTTTTTTTCTCAAAGGTCTGTTAGCATAAATGCCTGTACCCATTGGATCTAAGCCAGAAATCCCATAGCAAGGCTATGCACTGACATTGGGAGTACAAATGGTCTCATCTGACTCAAGTCAGTGACCTCTCAGAGACCTCTGCCTTCAGCCAGGTTAGGGATGCTTAACTGGCAGGACAGGTCTCTTGTCATTAGACTGTTCAGCTTAATATTGCCAAGGCTAGCAAAATTAACAACTCATGGGCAGTCTCCAGTGCAGTGTTCAGGACCACATTTCATGGCACAATACAGCTTTCTTCACAGAGACCTCTTCCTGCCTGGAGTCAAAAGATGGGTCTATATGGAAGACAGAAATATGACAGAAGGAAATGCAGATTTATCTCAAGTAAGAAAGGAACGTAGATGTGACACGCAAAGGTGTGATGGCTAGTTTGTCTTCAACAGCTTGATCATTCCAAGCTGTTCACTACAGAACACATATGGGAGCCACAGCCAAAGAAAAAGGAGATACAATGGGGAAAGTATGTGATTCTGGTCACAGTAGAAGCTTGGTAATAGGAGACAAGGAGTGAGTGAAGGAATTGGTTCAGGATACTGCAGCAGTAGAGAGGCAATGGTAATATAAATTTACTAGTTTAAGCCTATGAGGAGGTGTAATTAGAATGAAAGTAAGAGTTGTTAAAAATAGGATTTTTTTAATTCTTAGGCAATGACTACACATGTACCAGTTATGACACCAGGCATAAAAATAGGGAATGTATTATTCTCTAAAATGCTCCAAATAAATAAAAGACCCTGGCTGGAATAGCTGTCATCAAAGACCATAAATACAACTCTTGCATTAAGCTATGGAAAGTTCTGTTTGGGGCAGGGTTTTACCAGCCTTTCACAGAGTCACCACTATAGTATAGACATTGAGACCATAGCTGCTGAAAAATAATTGGACAAGCTGATACAAGCAAGACAATCTTGTGTTCATTTTCCAGCTGTTTTTTTCCAGCCTTGGAGTGGGCTAAACTGACATGGAGTGTGGTTGAAATGACCAAGAAAGAGTTGGATTGAGCCAGTAACAGGAATAAGTATCATCTTCCCTTGTGCATAGGTGAGTGAAGAGATAAAACTTCAGAGCATGAAGAGGAGACATGCATTTCTGTACCCAGAAGGTTGACTTTAGTTCAGTAAAACTTTTCAGACACATTGTTAGAAAAAGAAAGCAGCAATTCAAAAGACAGACTAAAAAAATTCGATGCAGTCATGGACAAATTAGGCGACAAAGGACCTCTAGACATCTCTGTCAAGCACTCTTCTCCAAGCATGTCCACTGTCATAGCTAGATTGAGTACCTCAGAGCCAGATAAGGGCTAAAGATTCCTGTTGCTGGAGATGTTACCACCTCTATGAGCTACATCCCACTGCTGTGCCACACTCATGGGGAAGAATTATTTCTTCCTAGCTCATCAGTTTCCTGTGTTGCAGAGATGCCTGTTAGCTTCCCTGCGAGGGGCATTGTTCTGTCTGTGTTGTGCCATTTTCTAAGTGGAAGATGCAGTTAGTTGAACCTGAACTTTCTTTCTTTATTCAATCTCTCTCAGGCTGAATAACGCCTGCTCCCCCAGCCTCTCCTTGTACATGCTGTGATCCACTCTGGATATGCAGTTGGCCTTTATTGCTGTGAGGGTGCACTGCTGGCTCATGTTCAACTTTTTTTTGGCTGGGACGCCCCTTCTCTGCACAGCTGCTTCCCAGCCAGTTCCCAGCCTGTCATAGCTCAATGGCTGGCTCTGTCTCAGGTGTGGATTCTGCATTTTTCCTTGTTGAACTTCACAAAGTTCATGCTGCCAGCTTGCACCCCCAGAATCTAGCCAGGTGTGAAGTGAGGGCTTTGCAGCCTTGACCACATCACTCTCTGATCTAAATTTCTCAGAATGTTTGCACTGATTCCAAGCAAAGCTCCTAGCAAGCTGAACCCTATCCATCAGAAAATGAGCTTAAAGCCATTATTATTCTCCTAACGTATAATTTATAAAGTTGTGTCAATGTTTTTCCAGAAGGCTGTAAGAAAGGATAACAGCCTGGAGCCAGGAAATTGCTAACTAAGGTATAAGCCAGAAATGCTAGTCGTGTAATGTGGGAAGGAAAGTTGGTAGCTTTACCCAGCCTTTAAGAATGATAACACAGAACTTCACGAACAAGTTTGAGCATTTTCAGTAAGACAGGGATCTGAGAATTGTCTTCCAGGAACCAGAGTTGGTCAGGAAACACCTCTCCTGGATGGAGAGAAAGCAGAAAACCAGCTTCAGCCTTGAGGATTCCCAGCAGGTGTGACAAAATGCAAGAGGTGGATGTCTATATACCCCATTCAGTACTTTGTCCATGCACCTCTTTGTGTGGATGTGCTCCTCCACTCCATTGTTGCTCAGACTGTTCTGCCTATCAGTTGTACTTGTCTGAATAAATCCATGAGCCTCTCCTGTGCATGCTGTAATTGAGAAGCTGAAATTCCTTCAGAAACTTGGCTTTTGAACTTTTTTATTTGAGCTAGGAAGAGTATGTACTTTAAGTAAGGCATTGAATTCCTTTACAACCCAACTCCTTTGACAGAGGTTTATTATATTTCTGTATGTGTTTCAATGGAAAAATCCATTATTTCAGAGTAAGCAGGCATGTTTTTATTTACAGAGAGTTGCTGTTTTCTACCTTGTGGAGCTGAATATCGTTATAAATTGAGCTCTTAGACCTTTTGCTGTACTGACACTTCTCTTCCCCCTGTATCACTCCATTTTTCTCCTGTCCCAGTTTATTACAATTATTTTTTCAGTTGGGAACCTCAGTATCTCACAACAAGCCTTTTCATCTTTCTATTTACTGTCCTTTCCTCTATAACCTCCACCTCCTGTGTTTTTACCAGTCCCTTGCTTGCTCAACCTTCT